>JANSJP010000208.1:0-109520 GCA_024734325.1 Lactarius hatsudake | reverse complement strand
ACACGCTTTCTGTGGGAGGATTACTGAAGCGGCAGTACGAGGGTCCAGATTGACAGTGCCCACGTTGGGGAAGGCGCTTGGGATGGCGCTTCATTCGCACAAGTGCCGCCAACAGCCAGTCAGTTAAGCCCATGTGCGGGGCCCAACGCGATCTCACCGACTACTGCCAGCTCGCTGCTTGCACATCGGCGCGACTGTGCGGGTCCTCGGGTCCTCACACACATGCCGCTTTGCCATGGTTGTTGTCTACTTTCCTTTTTGAGTGTCTTACGTCATGAGGAGTTGTCTCTGCATGCTCATTAATTGGCCCACCTCCCCACCCCTAACACATCATGTGACCACAAACGTTCACACACACCAAAACCAAAAACTACATTCACTCAAGAATTGTGCAACTTATCACATAAATATATAACCTAATCACCCTTCCTAATGGCCTGGTCCACTCTGGATTGGCCACAAATCCAGTCTCTGTTTTTGTTGTGTTTTTGTGTTTTTATTTGTGGCACAAATAGTACAAAAAAGACAAATATCCCCCCCCCTTTCGCCCCCATCCCTATTCACATAAATAAGAGGGAAATAAAATAGCTAAAATTATGAAAATATTTGAGGAGATAGATCTTATTAGAAGCTGAGGGGTACTCTGCAAACTCTAAGTGATCCAGTCAACTGTTTTGGGTTATTTAACAACTCAACTCCAGTGTCACTGAACTGGTTAGATAATTCAAGAACAGTTGACTGGATCACTTAGAGTTGGCAGAGTATTCCTTAGCTTCTGATAAGATCTATCTCCTTAAATATCTTCATATTATTAGCTATTTTATTTCTCTATCAACCACTACAATACTACATGTTGTGGTCACATGATGTCATGTGATGTGTTAGGGGTGGGGTTGAGGTAGGACAGTTATGCTCATTGCCAGTCACTTACAGTACGCGGCGTACTACTACAAGGACAGGGCCATTCGCTCATAACTCCATACACCAAGGAGTTCTCACAGCCCGAGGTGGGTGCAAGGCCCTCATATACTTTTTTTTCAGATAATTGATAGTGCTCGCTACTGTTCTCCAACTAGCGATCGTTCACCGGCAGGATCCCCGCCAAGTTTCACTGAACCAGTTCCTTCAATCGGTAATCCAAGGTGTGCCTCGTGGCTCCATTTATCATATCTCCTGGATAGTTAACAGTCACAGTATAACTTATCCAATCAGCTCTAATCCTCCCTCCTTACCAAATGATTCGTCGTCTGGTACCACTTCGCATAGCCCATACATAGCCCCGGAAGTCCGAGCCCAACAAATAACTCAGATTCTCGGCGGGAAACGAAGGGAGGCACAAGTTCAAGGTACGTCTTCAGGAACTTGCGTAGCAACTTCGACGGGCCGACTTGTGCCTCACAGGCAAGGTTTACGGACACGCAATCACAATCAACACGCTCCCGGAAAATGTCATGCTGGATATATTTGACTCATGTCGACAAGATCACGATCCTCGCCGGTCTCTTCACCCCTGTGTGGAGACGGTATGAACTGTGCATGTCTGCCGAAGATGGCGACAGGTCGTATTTGGATCATGGCGCTGTCTTGACCTTCATATTCTTTGTACAAATGGGACTCGTGTGAGGGAGAATCTCGACTGCTGGCCACCTTTTCCTATCGCCATTCAGTATCTTCACCTCGAGACCTTTACTCCATACGACGAAGAAAGTCTCTTCGCAATACTCGAGCACCGTGGCCGTATACGCCATTTTGACCTTAGCCTAGTGGGCCTGAAGTTAGCAGAGATAGCCACGGTGATGCAAGAGCCATTTCCGCACTGACAAATCTTACCTTCGGTGTGAAGATAAGAGACCGCCTACCCTTCCCAGTGGATTCTTGGGTGAATCAGCCCCGTGTTTACAGTATATGCATCTGATAGGCACTCCACTTTCCGGCATTACACTCCTTTCTTCTCGTCAACCCGTGACCTTGTTAGTCTCTATCTCGGCGATATTCCCCAGGCTGGTTACATTTCACCGGAGGCAATGGTATGCATGTTTTGCCGCCTTGCCCAGGCTCAAATCTTTTTACATCGGATCCCAATTAGCTACGCCCAACGCTGATCGAATATCGCCCGCCTCCTGTTACACGGACATTGCGTCCTGTTTCTCACCTCCTTTAATTCCTGGGTGAAAGCGAGTATCTGGAAGGACTCGTTTCCCGAATTCACACCCGTCAACTCAATCAGATCTACATTAAGTACGAGAATTGGTATCTTAATTTTCAAGTCGCGTAACTCTTCAAGTTCATTGATCGCTCAGAAGACTCTGAATTGACCCTAATCAGAGCATGCAGATGTAAACTTTTCAGATCGATGGGTCACCTTCAAGATGTATCCGTGTCCTGAAAGCCATCCAGATTGGAATCGGTGGCGGTGCTTGGGTCTATTGCCAAGGCATTAGACAAACAAATTTCGATCGTAGCCTGGGTATTCAGCCAGCCTTCCGCTCTGCTCTCTCGCGTGGTTCATCTCAAGCTTTCCAGATATGGGACCAACGCAGCTCATTACAACGATGAATGGTTGCAACTCCTCCGCCAATTCTCTACCGTACGGACGCTGCACGTATCTCGGGTATTTGCAGGGTACATTGCTCTCGCACTGGAAATCGTCGCCGGGAACATGGTCACCAGAGTGTTGCCATTACTCGACTTGATTTACCTTAGACAGCGAGCCTGTGTCATCTGTTGAGGAATTCCTCGCAGTGCGCCGGCTCTCTGGTCGGCCTGTAACCATCGTCGACACGGAGGCGGAATTTTATGAAAGAGTCAAGTCCTACGTCAGCGAATGAGAGAAAGGTCTACACCAGTTGCGTACTTCATGACCTGGTGTTTTACGATCTGATGGTTCTAATCGTCCTTCATAGAACCTGCGAGATGACTACACAAACTATTTACATCTAAATTGTCACAATACGTACATCTATACGGACCTAAACAATGGACTGACTTTCCATGATCGGTCTTGGACTTAGAACCGGGACCAGGGTCCGCTGGGTGACCTCCGCTCAGGTTCTGAATTAAGCTCGCTAGCCAACAATCAGGTCGAACGACCTCCTGGAATTGTGGTGGCAATGCTGTTGTAAAATGTGTGGCCCAGCAGTGCTGTGATATGGAAAGATGCACTGGCGCGTTTCGAGTCAAGATGATGGCATCGTGGGTCAGTGGGTGCAACCGCTGAAACAACCGCTTGTTGGGCGCTTATGTGATACAAGCGGGAGCAGGCGCGGGACGATCCTCTCTCTCAGCTACACTTGGCAACCGTCACCTCTTCCAACAGCTTACTGCTCTGCAAAATAATCTCCTCACTCAGACACAGATCATAGCACACCTACACTGATACCAAGACTGAGACTCAGTAATATTCTCCCTTCCAACGTAGCACAGTGGTTTACTTCAAGTTTACTTGGTAGACAATTTGGAAGAAAAACAGGATCGGAGCATGTAGTACAGTATTCAGCGTGTCTTTAGGCTCTTAACTGACGTTATTCACAGAAACAGTCCTACCTCTTTTTTGTTCAGGAAGTCGTGGGCCAATTCGTGGCCCACTAGTCAAGTCCTGGGCCTACCATTACAGAAGTGAAGGTTTTTGCATCGTAAGGTGGGCAAGGAGTACATTGCGGAGCATCTGCGAGACTGGGAGATATCATTGATATCTATCGCGACTACCACAGTGCCGCACACCATCAACTTGAGAAGTCATCAAGTCCCCATGGGACTCGACTGGTGGCGTCAAGGGCGGCGTGATATTTCCCACGACGGCACGCGGGTCCAGGGGTGCACTGCCACATTTTAGTCCCCGCTCACCTTCGGCCTGTGCAGTGCACTACTAATGTCAGTGCACCACGTATACTGCGTGTTACTGCGAACGCAGTACGTTTGTCCCTAGCCTTGTCTACGACAGGCTTCGTATCGACCCAGCGACGGGATACTCGACTAGTATCACTCTCTGTCCCTAGCTTCCACCATCTCACCCGTACTGGCCATGGCTAGCGACATCCAGGGCCAACCTCTTCACGATGACAATGACGACCTGTCCTCACTCAATTCTCGCTCCTCCATCCAGAACAGCCCAGACTGGCCTTCTGTCGGGTTACCATCCCCGGGTCCCTCTTTCCGAACACTCAACAACGAATCCGATGACGGAAAGTACTACCTCGATGATATCTCGTCACTAGCAAATTTTTCTTGTGAGGACACGGAGTCGGATCGCGGCTCTGTGTTCACTGCCAATATCTCGACTTCTCCCTCTAACAGTCGCCCAAGTATCCCCAGTAGCTCCTACGACCAATATCAGCCTCCGTCGTCTGAAACCTTGGGAGCATGGAGACAGAGTGGAGGCTTTAGACAGCCATCCCCTTCGATCCGTGCAAATAAGGGCCCGGATCAGTCTAGGATGCCTCACCGCGTGCTATCATCGCGCAAATCTACAATTGGATCAACAAGCGAGTTCAAACACGACAATCCCTACCACGGTGTCTCGTCGCTCGTTGACGATTTCGAGAAAGACCTACCCCTCCGGTCTGAGTTCACCGACATAATCCAAATATCATCTCGTCCGAGTATCCCGAACGGCGATGACGAGAGCAGACCGTCTGAAGGTCGCGGCAACGGCCCTAATGTCGCCGTCACGTGAGTGATTACCTCATCTCCATCTCCACATCGCCATTCCTCCTCCTGAACTCACTTACACCAGGTTATGTCGTGCTTGTGGTCTTCCCCTGGAGGGTCAGTTCGCCCGAGCCTTTAAGTCTCTCTTCCATCTTCAATGTTCACGTGTATCGTAATTGTCCTTCCTTTCCATTTTTGGCGCTTCATTAACCACTTTCAGGATTGCGGGGATGTCGTTACTTCCAAATTTTTCCCTGCCGGCGGCCCTAATGAGGAGCAGCAACCATTGTGCGAAAGGGATTACTTCCGGAGGTTAAATCTAAGTTGTGCAAATGCGATGGGGCATTGAGAGGGAGCTACATGACGGCAGGCAGTACGTCGCCTGCGTTTATGGCGATTACCGAGCCCACTTGACTTTCCCTTAGACAAAAAATACCATATCGAACACTTCACGTGCGCCTTATGTCCAATGTTGTTTGGTCCTCAGACTCGTATTACGAGCACGATGATGAAGTATATTGCCATTACCATTACTCAACACGTTTTTCCACCAAGTGCGCCGGTTGCAGTACTGCCATTCTGAAGCAGTTCGTGGAGATTAATAGGAACCAGCGTGATGAGTGCTGGCATCCGGAATGTTACATGATTAACAAGGTCTGTGATATATTCGAGCTGGCCTATTTCCCGTCGCTGATCGGTCCCTATGCACAGTTCTGGAATGTGAAAGTCGCTCCGCATTGGCCTGGAAGTCTCACAAGCACAACCGAGCCTCCCTACGTGGAGGAAGAGCGGCTGGAATCAACTGCGTCGCTGAAGGACAAGCAAATTAAGATGGAAGAGCAGGTGTATCGCATCTGGACGTAAGCCCTGAGTGGATTTCCAAGCGTTCTCTCCCTCGAGAAGAACCCTAAAAATTCGTTCCAGAGTACTTTCTGCGTACGAGGAGTCAAGTGCAGCGAGTATATCCGACACTCTAAGACACGTGAGCAGCGGGCAATACCTGGAAGCCATTCGAATGGCCGAGAGGACTGTCCTCCACGTGGAAGTGCTTTTTGCAACAATCGATGACCTTGAATGGCATTTTGTTCGACTGGGCATGAGAGGTATGATACCTAGCCGCCGGTGACCCGTTTTTCATTGGTTACTTCAGGAATGACACACGTCAGAGAATCTCGTATGCTCTGCAGAAAGGTGGTAGAACTGTTCGTCCTACTCTCACACACTCAGGAAACCGGCGCACGGCGAGTGGGTATGACACAAGAGCTGCTGGCGTTGGTCACGGGCATTGCACATTATCTCAAGATCCTCATTCGCATAGCACTCACCGGCGCTCTTAAGCTCGGACGGGACTACAGCATCAGCGAAGCGCTACAGTATTTCCTCGACAAACTCCACCAGTTTACTGTGAAAGGTGGGAGTCCGTCCGCGCGCAGGATGACAACAGGAGCAAAAGACGACGTCTCACTCGCCCAGCGTTCTACATTGATCAACTCGAGTACTTATGGGGTCACGTATGGCTTCCGTAGTCTCGCTCCAGAGATTGCTGGGGAATCGCCGTTCTTTGACACTCCGCGGGACTTTGCACCCAGCAAGGTTCTAGTCCCGAGCACCCCGAGCGACGCATGTGTCGCATGCGCTCTCGTTGTCGAGGAAGACTGCGTGCGCCTCGGCACGTACCAACGCTGGCATTCGAATTGTGTTCGATGCGATAGCTGTGGAATAGCTGCAGTTCCTGCCGCAACTGCGAATTCCGAGGACCAAGCTCTGATTAAATCAGGGAGAAGGGTTGGAGATGGGAGTGGGGCTCCGGTAATTTCGACCGCGCGGCAACCCCAGCGAACGTGGACCTCTTTTTCTGGTCGCCGGACAACATCAGAAACAACCGACAGGCGCCCGTAATCTACTGTACGGACCATGCCTACCCGGGCTGCCGTGGGGGATTCCAGGCGGTTTCACGCCTCGAGCAGTATGCGTTTGTGCTGAACGTAGCCTTGAGAAGGCTACATCTCCTTCTCAAGAAACAGAACGTCATCATGCCAATGCCTACCAGTACGTCTTGTGTCTTCCTCATTACAACGTGTGCCGTTAATATCCTATCAGCCGCTTCCGCAGACTCGACCTCTCTCTCTTCTGGAGAGACCGACTCATCTAGCAGTCCTCGTGATCTGATGCGCGTTAAGAACATTCACCTCGACCGGAAGCTCTCTGAAACGGCTCGTGTACCGAAGCGCTCGACCATTGTCGAGAGCCCAAGCGGCAAGGTGGCACTTTCGAGCGATGCAAGCGTGTCGAAAGGCAATCCATCGAGGAACTTACCACCCGAGCCTGCGCCTGCAAACATTCCGCGACTCGGGGAGACAGAGAAAGCGGTGCAACAGCGCCGTGCATTACCGTCCGTACCGACCCACGAGAGACCCACGCCCCCAGTTTGGCCTCGTCCCCGCACCCCGCCTCCCCGTACTCCGCTATCTCCCGATCGTCTCGCAAAGCTAGCCAATGCCCCCGGTGCCTCTACTCCTGTTCCTCTCTCACAAACAACCGGCTACCCAACCCCGTCCTCTATTCCGCTATCAAAACCTTCTTCCGAACCGTGGCGCATTCCAACTCCCTCTGTTGTGTCGGACATTCCGCAACTCGCTGAGGCGGCGCAAGCGACGGAGCAGCGTCGCTCGGTACTGCCACAGAACCTGGCACCCTATGTAGCAGAGTTGACGCCGCTTGAACTGGCGATCGTGCGACATGCAGCCGTAGCGGTACTGTACCGCTCGTCGTTGCGTGACGAGATGGATTTGGACCAGGTTCTGGAGATGTTCGAGGTGAAGCGGCAAAGATTTTGGGAGAGGCTGTTCAAACCAGGAGATGATCGGAAGAAGAAAGGTGGGTCGCTTCCCGCTTGGTCGGTCTCGTGATGAGTTATACGACTGGAAGGCCTCTTCGGGGTACCATTGGAACTCCTCGTCGAGCGCGATGGCGCGGACTCGTTGCTCGGCGCATCAAGAGCCGCACTCAGAGTGCCATGCTTTGTCAATGATGCGATCTCGGCTATGCGACAGATGGGTACGTGTTGCGTACCTACACCAGCTCGCGATGCTCACAGTTATTGACTATGTTGTAGACATGGCAGTTGACTTCAGGAAGACGGGCAGCATCCGCCGGCGAAAGGAGCTCGTCGCTGCACTCGATCGTGACCTCAGTTCTGTAGATTTCAGTCGCGAGCGCCCTCAGGAAATTGCCTCTCTACTGAAGCAGTTCCTCTGTGAGATTCCTGATCCTCTTTTAACCCTCAAGCTACAAGGACTGTTCATTGCGGCCGCTGGTGAGTTCGAGAAACGTTTCATCGGGTCACGTATCGGTGGCCCTGAACCTGGTCTTTAGGCTTGCCGAATGACGAGGAGCGCAAGCGGTTGCTACATATGCTGACGCTCATATTACCCAAGTGTCACCGAGACACGCTCGAGGTCCTTCTCGTTTTCCTGAAATGGCTCTCGTCGTTCGGGAACGCCCAAGAGAACGTTGGGACCCAGTTATACCTCTCGCACGTCGCGAGTGAGATCGGTCCGAGTGTACTCTTCGCAGGTAACTGGGTGGACTCTGACTCTAAACGTCGCCCTATACCAACTGGGGGCGGTGTATTTCTTCGATATGACTCCGGAACCAGGGTCTTGACGAAATTATTGGAGAACCAGGATCAGTTCTTCACCGTTCCGGAAGAATTTTTACCGCTGTTGCACGACCAAGAATTTTTTGCCAGTAGCATGGAGCTCTCCAGCAGGGATTTCTTAAAGCAGTGCGAAACGTACATGCGCATCAAGTTTGGTGGGCCCGTCGCTGACTCCGTTCGAATAAAAGGAACCTTAGCAGAGAAGGCGCGGTGATGAGATAGGAGAACGATTAGGGGGCATGTATAAGTTATGCTATGTTATGTCGAGCTACACTGACGCGGATGGGACGGGAAGTAGTAGCAATTTCTAATGCACGGACGAGTGTCCATATGACACGGATGGCATGTACGCGTATTATGGCGTCCCGAGAATTCCAGGGGTTGCTCGATTTTTTCTCCAGACTTGCTGGGTAAAGTAACTGGGCAAACCCAGACCCCCATTAAGTGCAGCCCAAAATCGTGGCGCAATGGCAGACTACACTTTTGATGATAATAGTAGTACAATTTGTCTCGATACAGTATCTATGTGTGACATTCGTGCACGCCCGTTCGATCGGTCAAATACACGAGATTTTGTGGTGTATGGTGTATGCATTGCAGAGGTGTTGGCCCACTACTATCTAAAGCATATGCAGTGTAAGAATGCATTTTTTCACAGGACAAGCCACATGTAAATACAAAGAGATGCGGTTCTCATGCGAGAATGGAACTCAGGGTACGTACGAACAGTTACCAGGTCACGGCTGGAAATGAGTAGTAGGCGTTGAGTACGTTGAGTAGGCGCGTCCGTGGCGATGACCGTTATTGAAGAAAAGTGAAGTAGGCGTGATAGCGCCGTCTGTTAGCTGTCACGGTGAAGCCGAAGACGCTGACGTTCTGACCCGGCCCGGCAGTCCGCATCGCATCTGCGGACTTCCCGGGCCGGCCAGGATAACCGCAGAGTGCAGAAGGTCACCAGAGTGGACAGACACCGTCCACCTGTCCAACCATGGAGACGGTATTCGGTGCAAGCTTGTACAGCTCTGCGGGTTTCAGCATACCAAGCCTTGTACTCTTGCTTGTACTAACTTGAAGTGCCCCGAGCCAGCGGTGAGCGCACCATCGCCTATATGCGCCGCAGTGGCGCGACACCGACACATCATGATACTTTATAGGCTCAGGTTGCCCGCGCACAATGTATGCGGGTCCCCACGCCGCTTTTGGCAATGAATGGGGCCGTGACCGTGAGACGTGAAATAGGTTGTCTTATATCATGTAAATTCCTATTCGGCGTTGTTATTCGGCATACTGCCTGCACGGCAGTTCCTTCATAACTTCGTCCACAGAGTTCACGAACGAGCTCTCACGGGTGTGTACATGACCATCGTTTGCTGTTCTTATTGTCGAGTGTTCAATCCTACTCTCCAACTAGCGATTATTCAATGTCCTCGCCAAGTGTCACTGATCCGGTTCCATCAATCAGTAATCCAAGGTGTGTCTCGTATTTCCGTTTATCACATTACTACCGGAATGGTTGACTGTTTAATCACCGCTTCTCCACGATTAGCCATGATCCCGCCTCCATTCCAAGTGATTCGTCCTCTGGCGGCACTTCGCATGACCCTTGCCGTGGCCTGGAGGTAGGAGATATCACCCGGATTCTCTGCGAGACACGGGAGCAATCACAGGTTCACGGTGCGTCTTTGCGAATTCGTATACCGACCGCGACAGGCACTGACTTGCGTCGCTCAGACAAGAGTTGCGGACACGCAATCACAATCACCACACTCCCGGACGATGTCTTGTTGGAAATATTTGACCAGTGTCGAAAGTCACAGGACCCTGATCGCCCCTCTGCCCCTGCATGGAGATGGCATAGGCTGGTCCATGTTTGTCAAAAATGGCGACAAGTTGTATATGGATCACCACGCCGCCTTGATCTTCAACTCCTTTGTACACATGGAACTCCCGTGAGGAAGAACCTGGGTTACTGGCCACCCTTTCCTATCGCCATTCACTATAACCGTAACACCGCCCTTACCCCTGACGACGAAGATAGTGTCTTTGCCGCACTCGAGCACCCCGATCGTGTGCGCTATGTCGACCTTTGTCTGACTGGTCCCCGGTCAAGAGAGATGGTCATGACGATGCAAGAGCCATTTCCAGAACTGACACATCTTGCCCTTCGGGTGGAATTCGGGGGACTGCTCTCCCTTCCCAGTGGATTCTTGGGTGGATCTGCGCCGCGTTTACAACACATCCACCTGGAAGGCATTCTCTTTCCAGAATTACCCGCGCTTCTTTCGTCCACCAACGACCTTGTCCATCTCTATCTCGACCAAATTCCCCAGGGTGGTTACATTTCTCCGGAGGCCATGGTCGCATGTCTGGCCGCGCTACCCAGACTCAAATTCTTTCGCATTAAATACCGATCGGGTACATCCCACCCTGGTCGGATACACCCGCCTCCACCTGTAACACGGACTTTGCTTCCTGTTCTTACCACCTTTGCGTTCCAGGGTGATAGCGAGTATCTAGAGGACTTGGTGGCCCAAATCGACAGCCCTCGACTCAACCATATCTGCACCCAGTACTCGAATCAACTTTTTGACTTTCAAGTTGCGCGACTTTTCAAGTTCATCGACCGCTTACAAGCCCCCGAGTTGACCCTAATCAGGCACGCGGATGTAACGTTTTCACATCCGTGGGTCACCTTCAAGATGTATCCGCGTCCTGAGAGTCATCCAGATTGGGATCATGTTTGCGCATTGATCCGTTGCGATGCGATTGAAGGACAGGTTTCGCGAATAGCACAGGTGTTCAGCCAATCTTCCGCTATGCTCTCTCGTGTGGTTCATCTCAAGCTCTCTAAATGTTGGGACAACGGAAGTCGCCACGGCGGCGAGTGGCTGCCCCTCCTCCGCACACTCTCCGCGATACGGACACTACACGTATCAGGGGGGTTCGCAAGGCTCGTTGCTCTTGCACTGGAAGACATCACCGGAGATATGGTCTCCGAAGTGTTGCCGGTCCTTGACTTTATTTACTTAGATGACCAGCCTGTGCCATCTGTCGAGAAGTTCCTCGCAGAGCGCCAACTCACTGGTCGGGCCGTGACTATCGTCAGTACGGAAGCGGAATTTTACGAGAGAATGAAGTCATATGCCAGCAAATAAGAGAAATTTGTTCTTTTACGATCTTTACTGTACTGTAACAATAAGACGAAAACAAAAAACCTGTTGGCATGTGAATTACTGTAAAGTTGTCACGATGCGTACGTTTGAAGATGAATTTATCGTGATTGGTCTGCCTGCGACTCGGACCGACTGCCCTCCCCTCGTCCCATCTGGACTATACTACCCGCGAGTCCAGACTGTGCACGTATTGACGACGACGACGACGACGACGACGCCGATCTGACGTTCCTGACATACCTGTTTAGTGTCGAACAGATGGTGCTGGTAGAGATAAGGCCGGGAACGATAACGTGAACGTTGCCCTTCTGCTCGGTGGGCACATATCAGTTGCCTGCGCACAACTGCGAGTCTGCGAATCCACGGGCCGCCTTCACTAACTGCATTGTGTAGGACCCCTTTTACCGCCATTTTACCGTGGGTTAAGAAACTGCTTATTTGATAAAGATCGCCAAGCCGGTGAGTCTTGAATTGTGGATGAAAAAATCGAGCTACGGCTAGCAACAGCTTCTTCGGAATACTGGTACGAGGGCAACCCTTTCGTGGATTCTAGAACGCTGTCCCTCTCGCTGTAGCCGTTCCTCGACTTAGTTATAAGAAGAGGCTCACAATCTTCGAAGCTGACTACTCCTCTAGTCCATCAGCAAGTGGATACTTGTCCTAGCACGCTCCCACAGCGATGGCGATCGGGTTTTGATGCCCTCTACGGTGAGAGTGAGGACCTTGGGGTCTGCGCTAAGCGCGCTTAGGGCGGTCGGTCAGCGACTCGGACGTCGTTGACTGTTGTGGAAGTCGAGAGCCCTTCATCTTTCCTTCCGAGTCCCGCATCTAGTGTCCATGTATTGGTCGTAGGGATCGAGAAATAGGCCCGTTCTGCAGGTCGCTTTACAGTCGACTCTCTCATAACCCATACCCACTTTTGGGATTTTATGACATGTAAACCATACTTGTTGATCCTCAAGAATCTATAGATCTTAAACTATAGCTCTGGACCTATCCTCACATACTGATTTCGGGTGTGGAAACCCCGTGGTTATGAAGATATATGGATTTTTGGGGTATGGGTTATGAGAGAGTCGACTGTAATTCACAGTGTGCGACAACTTCCATCTCTGTAATTCTGGTGTCGCTCTGCGCCCCTCGTGCCTTAAACCGAACATTACAGAGAGCAGCAGGCATCTGCAAAATGGACGTTGCTGTCAAAAGCCATCAAAAGCCATCAAAGACCGGTCTGGACTGGTCTTGGCAACCTCCACTTTCGCCGGAGATGAGGTCGCCAGAGTTTACTATGTCCAGATCGGAAACAACATTCCGCTGGTCCCTTACAAGTGCCGCATGCTAGAACTCGGTAATGTTGCCGCGAGCCGAGTCGAGTTGGCAACTCGACGCCAACTCTAACTCGGGAGTTCAACGTTCAACGCTCAGCTGCAGACATGAATCAATGGGAAGCCTTCAATTCTTCTGAAGGTTCTCATGTCCCTTGGAATGAACCCGAGACGAGCAAGCAAGAGCAATACAACGAGAGACAAAGAGATGTTCTGCGATGTCCTTTGGTCCTGACTTCCGAGGCGATCACACAGCGAACAGGGGGAAACTGTGGCAACCGAGTGCCGTCTATTTGGGAATAAAAGGGTATTATAATAATAATACAAAGTATTTGCACCTATGCGAGGCGAGCCAGTAAGGTAAGAAGGTACGGTATGAGTGACATAAGAAAAGTCAAGTCGGGAGGTTGGCGGGGAGGACAAGTCGAGGCAAAATAGAATGAGGACAGGCCTAGGGAGCTTGCGCAAGGGTAACTCTGGCAGTGTTCGTGATGCGATCTGGTGTGAGACTGTGTGTGTATGAAGGTGAGTCATGTGATGATAAACACAAGGATAAACAAGTTGACCAAACACGCCAAGAGAAACGCTGTAGGTTTCGTTTGCACAATATATTAATATTTTGGTAGTGGGGATAGAGATGGGTCAAGAATATGACAAGCAGCGCATTTTTGGAGACAACTCCCAAGTTGCACTGGTGTGAGTCGTTCTGAAAGTCCAGTTAGAGTTCACACCGGTGTGGACTCTAAATCGCTACTCGTGGCCTTTCTCCGAGTCGGTGTACCTTCGTCTCACTTCGCTTTAAGTACAGGACTCTTTATACTTAAACTGGACTCTTAATCTCTGTTGAACCATAGAATAACATCGTTCGCTTCCCCCTCTACTCAGTGTGAATATCCCGGAAGTCAGGTCCAAACGCGGGGGACTCGAAGGACAATTTCCAATTACTCTACCGCCTTCCTCTTAGAGTGTAACACCTCCGCCTTCGAACTCACCGACCCCTCAGCGTCCTTACAACGTATACTACTACAAGGGCAATTCCCTCATAACTTCACCCACAAAACCAATGAGTTCTCACAGGTGTGTGCAGGGCATTCACGTGCCGTTTCTCTAGATAATTGATAGTACTCGCTGCTGTTTTCCAATTAGCGATCGTCCAGTACCCCCATCGAGTTTCACCAAACCTGGCCTTTCAATCGGCAATCCAAAGTGTGTCTCGTCTCTCCATTTGTCATATTGCCGGAAAGTTAACTGTAATCACCGCTTATCTTCAATCATCCAATCAGCTCTGATCACTGGCACCCTCTGCTGAATGATTCGTCCATTTTGCATGGCCCCTACAAACTGGTAGGCTCGAAGGTCCAAAATACTACCGAGGTTCTCTGCGAGAAACTAGGGGAGGTACAGCCTCAAGGTGCGTCTTCGAGAACTTGCGTCGTGACTGCGCCGGGTACTGAATGTGTCACGCAGGCGAGAGTCATGGACAAGCAATCCCAATCAACATACTCCCGGACGATGTCTTGTTGGAGATATTTGATGAGTGTCGAAAGTCTCATGACCCTAATCGATCCTCTACCCCCGTGTGGAGATGGCAAAGGCTGGTCCACGTTTGCCAAAGATGGCGACAACTCGTATTGGGATCACCATGCCGTCTTGATCTCCAACTCCCTTGCACACATGGAACTCCTATGAGGGAGAATCTGGCTTGTTGGCCACCCTTTCCTATCGCCATTCACTATAACCGTAACGCCGCCCTTACCCCTGACGACGAAGATAGTGTCTTTGCCGCACTCGAGCACCCCGATCGTGTGCGCTATGTCGACCTTTGTCTGACTGGTCCCCGGTCAAGAGAGATGGCCATGGTGATGCAAGAGCCATTTCCAGAACTGACACACCTTACCCTTCGAGTGGAATTCGGGGGACGGCTCGCCCTTCCCAGTGGATTTTTGGGTGGATCTGCGCCGCGTTTACAACACATCCACCTGGAAGGCATTGTCTTTCCAGAATTACCCACGCTTCTTTCGTCCACCAGCGACCTTGTCCATCTCTATCTCGACCAAATTCCCCAGGGTGGTTACATTTCTCCGGAGGCCATGGTCGCATGTCTGGCCGCGCTACCCAGGCTCAAATTCCTTCGCATTAAATACCGATCGGTTAGATCCCACCCTGACCGAATACGCCTGCCTCCACCTGTAACACGGACTTTGCTTCCTGTTCTTACCACCTTTGCGTTCCAGGGTGATAGCGAGTATCTAGAGGACTTGGTGGCCCAAATCGACAGCCCTCGACTCAACCAGATCTGCACCCAGTACTTAAATCAACTTTTTGACTTTCAAGTTGCGCGACTTTTCAAGTTCATCGATCGCTTACAAGCCCCCGAGTTGACCCTAATCAGGCATGCGGATGTGAATTTTTCACATCCGTGGATCACTTTCAAGATGTATCCGCGTCCCGAAAGCCATCCAGATTGGGATCGTGTCTACTCATTGATCCGTTGCGATGCGATTGAAGGACAAATTTCGCGAATAGCACAGGTGTTCAGCCAACCTTCCGCTATGCTCTCTCGTGTGGTTCATCTCAAGCTCTCCCAATATAACGGAAGTCGTCACGGCGATGAATGGCTGCCTCTCCTCCGCAAACTCACCGCGATACAGACACTGCACGTATCTCGGGAGCTCGCAAAGCGTGTTGCTCTTGCGCTGGAAGATATCACCGGAGATATGGTCTCCGAAGTGTTGCCGGTCCTTGACTTGATCTACATCGACGGCCAGTCGGTGTCGTCCGTGGAGAAATTCCTCACAGCGCGCAGGCTCCTTGGTCGGCCCATAACCATCGTCGATACGGAAGCGGAATTTTATGAGAGAATTAGGACTTATGCCAATGAATAAGAGATAGTTCGATACCAGGTTTTTTTTAACGATTCTAATCATCCTCCATAGCATTTACAACATGACTACACACAGACGCAAAAAGATTTATTGGCTTTTAGCTTACATGTCTTGATATATACATCCATCTGTGTTATAAAGAATTTGTCGCGGTTGGTCTTCGGCGCATCATTCGTGTAATTGAGAAGTCGCTGCGCTTGGCGGTACATCACTGGGGAGAGATATTCGAACTTGTTTAACCTCCACTTCGGGTTTACCTGCGACCTCTTCCTTGATCGACCGTACTCTCCTCGTCCTGTCTATTAGTCGCAAGTACGGACCGATCCGACAGTCCTGGTATACTTGTTTGGCGTCACGGTCAACCGGATGGTGCTGGCTGGAAATAAGGGGAACGATATTGTGCAGTGTTTTGGTCGGAAGTTGTGACGAAGTGCGTGAATGCTGCCCTGCTACTTGATGAACGCATGTCAGCTGCCAGCACACAACTGCGAAGCTACACGCCGCCTTTGACCAAGTTAACTCGGTTTTTGTTTATGATCCCGTCCTCGTGACATGAAACACACAGTAAAAAGGAGGTACGCACTGGCGGGTAATCGACGCCGCATTCGATCATCTGAGATGGCAGCAGCCAGTGGTCAAGGGCACGCTCACCTCACCACCGACTCGGGCCCGGGGCACGGCTTCAAGTTACTACACCTGGAACTTGTCGGCGGGCACGAGGCCGGAAGTACCCGCCCGGCAGGATGCATCCGGGTCTTCGCAGCAGTGTCGTTGAATGGTATGTACGCACCTGGGCCAAACGTCCAGTATTCTCGGTTGACGGCGACTCTTGGAAACGAGGTAGGATGGTTGTCTCAATGCCAATGTCCCGCGATAGACGCGCACCACAGAGTCGACAATCGCAAGCTCAGACGGACCAGGTGTCCGAGTCCGAGTCCTTGGCATGCCTGTGAATGACGGCGCCTTTGGCGAACCAGAGAGTACAGAGATCAAGAAACGGTGGAAGCTGGGGCACGAATATGTCTGTGGGATTGACCATCATAGGGTCTGGCTGAAGCACGATGTCCGATCGGCGGTCCTGATACATTGGTCTACATAGCGCGAAAGGACATAAAGGTATCATACTATGAGATAGATGTGAACGTAGAGGACGGACATCGCATCAAATATGTGTACATGACGAAATTGGCCAGACGGTAAATAAAGAGTATAGATGCGCGACGGTGCTAGGATAGAGGGGGTGTCAGTCAGTCATGTACTCATAGGAAGGGATCGGAGAGCCTGGCGGGGATGGCTGGACGATTCCCGGTCCCCGGGGCTTCTTGAAGGAGGTACTTCGCGGCGCGGGCAGCAATTCAGCTTGCCTTGTGAGAGCAAGATCAATTTGCGACCTTGCGGCGCAGATACATAAAGCTTCTCCACAGCGGTAAATGGGCAAAAAAAGCGGTGCCACTCAGGGCTCATGTCGCCTTGCCAACCTGCTTGCTCATCAGTCGAGTCAATGCTGAGTCGTTTGATGCCGGAGAGGAGAGGTAACGACTGGAGACAAATTTGGGCCACGGACGAAATTTGCCAATCGAGGTCTGGGTATAGGATATTTAATGAAAAGGATCCGACAATCGGAGATCCTGTCGCCTGCCAAAGTTTGAGTGAGACGGCTATCTCGTTCGAGAACAATGTCGCATTATCGGGTGACCCCAGTCCCTCTGTGCGACAAATAAACTGAGACAGCTGCGGAACATCGAAGATGGGCTGGTGGAAAAGCGATATGTCGAATTCATGAAGTGAAGGGGTGTCCATTCTGGCTACGAGGTCTTCCAAATATTCGCTACTTCCCCTGAAAGTGAACTCGGTGAGGGTGGAAATGGTAGATCGAGTAGAGGGAGGAGGAAGCCTTCTTCCACTGCAGGAGCGCGGGGAACTGAATCCAATTTCAAGTGTCTTGAGCCGAGACAAGTTTGACAAACCGGCGACCATCCCTTCCGGAGAAATGTAGCCAGATTTCGGTATCTCCATAAGTTGAAGATTGATGAGGTCCCCGCAAGACAAAAGAAGATTTGGTAACGTCGGAAACGAAATGCTGCCTAAGGTGATCTTCTGTAGGCGAGTAGATTCACTCAAGAAGCCTTGAGAGATGATCGGCACCTGTCGCCCCAAAGTCCGCTGACCAGGGTTTGTCAATGCAGGAAACGGTTCCTGCATCAAACCTGAAAGCTTTTCTAAAAACAAGCTTGTTGCGACAAGCTCGATCGAGCATACACGATCGGGGTTTTCGAGCGCAGCAATGACGTTATCCTCAGACTCGGAAGAGGGTTGGGAATTCCACTGGTAACTGCAGTATATGACGATGGGAAGTGTTGATGGCCAGCAGTCCAGGTACTCCCTCACGGGTATTCCGACTGTGCACTGGCAAAGGAGTTGCAAATCGAGATGGCGCGGTGAGGCAAAGACGAGACGTCGCCAACTTCTGCACACGTGAACTAGCGTGTGCCATCTCCAAGGGTGATCCGGGAATTCCTTGAGGGTGGCTCTATAGAAACCGAATATTTCCAGGAGGACGTCGTCGGTGAGTGTTTCAATCGACCCTGCTCCAATAAAAAAGTGAGCGATGTCGACGTCACTGCTTGGGCTCCGAATCGGACATACCTGGGCGGTACAATCCTTTTCCAGGTTCTTCCGAATCGCAACGAAGCATGCTACGTCCCGGTGTCCAACTTGAACACGTGAGAAAAATCGTTTGTGGATTAGTATGACTTGGCGCGATGGACAACAATTACAGGATTACGAGGTCTCAATCAGTTAACCTTAACCCCGGTCGGGGCTTCTGCAGGTAAAGTTATGACTCGATAGTGCCGCTCCGAGTCTTTGCTAACTTACTAACTTAATTCACAACAACGACAAACGAACCGGAGACATCATGCCCTGACATTGGCCGACTCAACTGTATACTTACGGTAGTATGGTGGCGGCCTTTTTCCAGTTAAATTGCTTTGTCTCAGTCTCTAAAACCCGCCTGCCCGCTGGGTTACTCTCTCACTTCTAAGCCCCACCCACTTTCACTCTCATGGCACCTGAGGTTCCCATTGTCGAAGTCATCCAATTTGTCTCTACTGAGCAATGCTTGGCGAATCCTTCCCTACTCCAAGCACTCCGGGACATCGTGCAGGGCTGGCAGTAAGTTTCGTGTTGGCACTCCTTCGAGTCAGTTTTACGACTTCCTGACAGAGAGAAGGGCCTGAATGGGCAGTACTGGGGCGCGACGATGGAGAAGCCTAGCAACATATACTGGGTCCTTTGTGAGTTTACAGGACCTGTCTTCGCATACAATCATGACGAGGTCGCAGTTTGGCGGTCGCGCGCGCACGCGGCCGCTTTCGCGGCAGATCCCTTGTATCCGGAGTTCGTCCAGAGGCGCCAATCTCTGGCGACCACTCCTGTGCGTGACCTTCACGTGCCGTTGTCTGGGACCCCACAGTTGTGCGTCGAGGCACCCGTCACTGCGGTCGATTTCTACAAGGCGTACGGGACCTGCATAGAGGAGACGCATCAAATGGCACAGAGTGCGATACGACACATTCGGTCACTTCACCCGCAGGGGTTCACCGGGTCCAGTTATGGGGTGACGCGTGAGGATCCCTCAGTAGGCGTTTACATCGCTGGATGGAACTCCGTTGAGGTGCGTCGCGACACGGAAACACCATGTCTGTGGAAACTAATTCGCTGGAAGGACCATATGCGCTTTGGTATGGAAGAGGGACACGAGAAATTTAAGGAGGAGGCTGAAGAATTCATGAAGCAAATAAGTGACCTTACCATCGCGCACATAGCTTTCAAGAAGCACGGTGCGTGAGGCCTGGGAGAGGCTGCTGTGACGATGCAACTTGTGAATAGAATTCGCACCCCTTCAGATTAATGACGCCAACACACAGCTGAGCTAACGCCAACGGCACCAGTTCTGCTAATACTCTCTGAACGTCAGGCGGTGTTTAACAATGTGACCACTCGAGGCCTGGTGTCAGAGCGGAAATGTAATAACAAACAGAGAGGGACTAACTATGTGTTTCGGACTCTTGACTCGGAAGACCATAAACGTCTCATTTACTGGATAGGCAGAAAGGTCAACCGGTAAAGAGTGGGGTTCATAGTTCAGTGGACGGGGAAAATCTCGAGAAATTGGGCTGTCATACAGAATTGGGGTTATGCATTGACGGGCCAAATGAGTTGATAGGGTGGTACAGTAGATCTAGACTGACCGACCGCACCACTGTTCTGCGTTGCCATGCTCACAGCTTGCCATCTCATTGTTTGCCGCCCTCACCCCCTTCTATTGTTGTCCCTTCCCTTCCAAACCATCGACGAAAACCCTCAACTATAATGGTCCGCCGGTACTCTAATGACATCAAGGAGTTGGCCTTACCAATGTCACATTAGGCAGCCTTGCGCTCGCCATCATGGTTTCAGTGGCTAAAATAGACGTTAATGACCTTCCTTTTTGAGTGCGTCTTATGTCATGAGGAGGACAGGGAAAAATAGTCTAGTAAGTTACAACTTCCAGCCTGAGCACTACAACTTTAATATACGACTACTACAGTGGTTCCTTCGTAACTTACACAAAGCCCACCAATGGGGTCTCGCAGGTGTGTGCAATGCTTCGATGTGCCATTTCTCCAGATAACCGACGGTCCAGGTGTTGGCTGGTCTCCGATTCGCGATCATGCAGTGTTCCCGCAAAGCTCCACCAAACCAGCTTCATCACTCAGTAATCCGAAGTGTGTTTCATCTCTCACATTGCCCGTTTGCTGTACTCTAATCCGAGTCACCGCTTCTCTTCAATCATCCAATCAGCTCTGAATCCTCTTCTCACCCCCATCTACTAAATGATTCGTCCTCTGGCACTACTCTGAGTCCACATGACCATTACAAAGGCCTGGTCGAAGATATCACCCAGGATTCTCTGCGAGAAACGGGGGGAATCACAGGCTCACGATACGTCTTCGTGAACTCGCATACCGACCGCGACGGGCACTGACTTGCGTCGCCCAGACAAGAGTTACGGACACCCAATCACAATCAACACGCTCCCGGACGATGTCTTGTTGGGAATATTTGACGAGTGTCGAAAGTCTCAGGACCCTGATTGTCCCTCTGCCCTTGTATGGAAATGGCATAGGCTGGTTCATGTTTGCCAAAGATGGCGACAACTCGTATATGGATCACCACGTCATCTTGATCTCCAACTCCCCTCCAGTGAATAAGTCCGTCGGCGCCGTGTATTTGATGCTCCGATAGGTGATGTATTGTTGCCTCGCAGTTTCGTAGCGCGGGCGAGTGTCGTGGGTTTGGGGTTGGAGATGATTCTACAGTACGGCGTAATTTGATCATTCGCTGCGCTTGGCGGTACATCACCGGGGAGAGATATACGAGATTATACGAACTTTGTTCGACGTTTAATCCCACTTCAGGCCTCTTCCTGGATCAACCGCGCTCCACTCGACCCGTCTATTATGCTATACTATAATACTAGTAATAATACTAACGATTCCCGACGGGGTCATCCGACGTTCCCCGGGCCGGAATACTTGTTTAGCGTCGTCGACCAGAGAAGATGATGTTTGCTACTTGATGAACGCACGTCAGAGTTACCTACATACCATGGCGAATCTACTACGCGCCACATTTCATCAAGTTAACTTGGTTTTAGATCCCGTCCTCATGACATTTGACTCACACACTAAAAAATGGAAAGTCATTCGTACGTCTGTTCATGAAGGTGTATGAAGTAGTTATGGCAACTGAATCCCAGTCTAGCAAACGGGAGTTGAGCGCCCCCTGCAACTCAGCGACCAGATCCGTCTTATCTCTCGAGATCCAACAGAGAGCGATCCGTTGCTCGGGACGATGGACTCATGCACGTACTTTTTCACAGGACTTTGCCAGTTCGCACCACGATCCGCTCTCGCAAAGATTGCAAGCAAGGGATCCAGTGAAAAACATGGACACCTATATGCAAAGCGAGCGCGTCAGCTAGGCTCTCTGTGCCATCCTCCAGCATTCCAGGTGCTGTTAATCAGACCTCTTGCTATATACCTATTGGTTGTACCTCACCTGTCTCGGCTGACACTTTCCGTCTCGGCTGACACCCTCGCTTTCACTGGGCTCGGCCTTGGAGTTGCTCTCGCTGGCGTTCTGGACCTTTCGTTCTTGCATCCGTATCTTCGAGTCCTCAATCCGTGATACGAGTTTTCTCTCGCCGAGAGATGCTTGGATGCTGCTGTGGTTGGTGCGCCATGGCCGGAAAAGACATTTCATGACTCGGCTGGTTGCCCTCTCTTTCAGTATGTTTTTCTTTCCCTCAGGCATACGTCCTGTTTGCTACTCGCAACAGAGCTACCCAGCGGGCGCCTACCTGATTTTCTCCGTAGCGGAGACTGCGGGTCAGACCACTATCCGCTCGTTATCGAGTGCCGCGTTTCCATTGTTTGCGATGCGAATGCTCATCTACGTAGGTGCAACGTGTGCGTCCAATCTCGGCTCGCATAATCGCACCTGGAGCTCGTTTCGCGGCCTGTACTAATACCAAAGTCGCCAAGAGGAAAAGAGTGGGCACTAATGGGAACCTCGAGGTGAGGTAGTGGACGATGTAGAAGCCGCCTCCTGTCACTACAATCCTATTGTGCCCAATATCGGACGCTCACACCGTTCTGAAGGGACTAGGAACTACCAGCGCGTCGCCAGCATCGAGCGAGCTCCTGCGCGGCTGTCATATAGTAGTACATTCTCATATCGGGGCGTACTTCAATTGGTGAAGATCCGGAAAGGGGACTGATCATGAGAACAATGAGAACACCAACACATCCACGAGGGAACCACCATGCGATCACGGTATTTCCTAAATAAGAGCTGTTTGACGACCGCAATCAACTATGTGACGGGCGTTGTGTTGCCGCGGCTTTATGACTACTCGCCCGGACGCCGCGTAGAACATGTCTTATTGACTTAACCTGTCAAATATTTTAGGCTTGGATCGACCAACCAAAATATTAAATACCTTGAAAATTTGGCGTACAAGGGAGCAAATCTTGATTCATAGTGTGGCGATCTGTTCCCCACTTGTGGCGCACCTCGTCTGCATCATCTATAGTGTTATCGTTGTCTGAGCCTGTGGCACATTCTTTTGTCCAAGATCTGCGGCACTCGGAAATGGAAGAAGTGCGCTACATTGGTTGCCATGAATACAGTGCCTTTGATGACCCGTTACAATAAATTACTGTAATTAATAAAGTTATTTGAGTGACTGCCTCGGCCCAAGTGTCGTACCCGCCGCCTGGACTCTGGAGGCATGCGAGGAGGACTTACACGGGAAAGCTAGGGAATCGATGACTGAAAGAACAAGGACTTCATGCGGGAGACTCGGGTCCTATCTCCTCCTTTCATCTCTGGCATCCACTAGCAACACCAAGACCTTACTTTCGAGCTTGTTGTAGAGCGCGAGGGCGCGTACGCTTCGGCGCTACCAGCCTGAGGATCCGAGACTACCCCGGGCCGTCCCTTGTCTTCAGTCTATTTACGGACTACAAGAGTACCTCACCGGCCTCGAAGAGGCTGAGACCCATTCTCAATTCAAAAAAATTTCGGTTACAATAGGGACCTTTGCAGTCCTTGTTACAATGTGATTTCGGCAGACAAAAGGCTAGGCTTTCGGAACAATGGTCGCAGTGAAGATTGGGCTTCTTCACGGGATTTCCCTCGAAGTCTTGCTCGAAGTGAAGAAACTGAATCGGTCCTACAGTGTGATCTCTCTATGTGTGGTCACCGATCTCGGGGCCACATTGGGATACATTGTTCATCCCACCTATGTCCGAGCCATCTGTGTCCCAGGGATCGCTCAGATAGATGAGAAGCGTGGGTCTGGGGACTCGGAGTAGTAAATTGAACGCGGGGCGCGAGGCGAGCCCAAACTCGGGAGAGTCCGTGAGACACCGACCACGATGCTCTGGTCGGGTGTATTTTTCCGAGGAAGCGCCAATTAACTACATCAAGCAGTACTCGACTCGGAACCGCGATATATATAAAAAAGAACTGCGATTGAATGGTTGGTGACCGGGGCTGATTCCTAACTTGGTAACCCCCGACCCACAATACCAACTTACACTGATTGTCATTCGGTAGAATGCGCGCAGACTCGCCAAATGGCGTACAAGGCGCCCCAATGGTCCAATGGCGTGTCCCGAGCCTCAGCAGGCTTCTGGATGGGAGTTTATACCGCAGTTGTGCCCTTTCTGTAGCTAAGGACTGATCAGGACAGAGACGAACCATCAAAGAAGCCTACCACTGCAAGAAGGGCATCTGCTATAAAAGCCACGGACAACTTGAAGGGGCCTCATCAAAATCAACTTGAACCCACCTTCACTTCCTTTGACCACCGGCGCAACTTGTCATGCTCGCTCTGTCATTTCTTCGGCTTCTCCTTTTAGCCACAGCGGGTCTGGCGGCACCTTCCCGCAGAGCGACAACTTCCTCTGTTTCTGCCTCTGTTCTGGCTCAACTTCTACCCCAAGGCCAGCAGCAGCTTGTTGCTCCGACCGACGCGCCAAGTTTTGTCACGTTAGGCGTCGGAAATCAGAACTATACCTGTTCGTCCTCAGGAAATTACACGTGAGTCGTGGTTGCCTTATCCCAATGATAATCTGAAAGACGCTGTTCCAGGTCTACCGGGGCCGTTGTCCAGGTGTTCGACGTAGCCCCCCTATTTCCTGGCTCTGAATTCTCGAAAATTGAGGAGGATGCATTTGCTGCATGGACGGCGCACCCATGCGACAACCCCAATGAGCAGAACTTGGTGCAGGAATTCCAGGCCAAGTTTAACGTTTCAGTTTCTGGGCAACACTACTTCATTGCAAACCCAGATGGGTCCCTAGCCCCCGTTTGGGACTTCAGAGCTGACGGACCGACCAAGGGCAACCCGGGCGCCATCGTTGTTGCGGCAGCAGCTGGGGATATACCGTCACCAACTGGTCCTCCGAACGTTGACTGGGTGGAGCTGACAAACGTATCCGGCAAACTCGCGAGCACAGTCTTCCGTGTCAACACGGTAGCGGGAGACCCGCCCTCGTCGGTGAGCATTTCCCGATCTAGGATGGTAGTGTGCGACT
Source organism: Lactarius hatsudake (assembly GCA_024734325.1). Lineage (NCBI taxonomy): Eukaryota > Fungi > Basidiomycota > Agaricomycetes > Russulales > Russulaceae > Lactarius > Lactarius hatsudake. The sequence continues at coordinate 84,677 of JANSJP010000208.1, read as the reverse complement.
AAACGTGGGTCGTTTAGTGTCAGCCTGGATCACCCGACATTCAGGTCAAGTTTACCTGCAAGTATTGTAAGTGTCCACCGCCTAATGCCGAAATGGTTTTCGTTGTTAATCCATCCACGCCCCGCAGTCCTCTATGGTAGTCAGGTCTGAATTTGGACGTCGTGTGGCAGCGCTACGTTTTTGTTTACATTCGCATTCACGCCAAGAGCGTTTGCATTCCTCACTCAGCGTCCCCGGCTTTCGGTCAATGTGCACCGGAAATGGATTGTTAGGTGTACTACTCGTTAGAGACTGGTATCTCCTTTAATAAATTGGTTGTCATTCATTCCACCAAGTACCCGTAGCAGCAAATCTATTGAGACCTGGTGGTGTAGGCAAGGGAAGCGCAGTCCTAAGTCAAGTTGTCCCTATCACCACGTGGTACCAGACGGTAAACGCAGTGTATTACAAGAGACACGATTTATTCTATAACATCGGGGTCAATAACAGTCAGCTCACGCTGATTAGATCGACTTTACCCTCGCGGCGTGTGGTGCCAGTGCGTCTGCCAGTGCGGTGCTAGGTAAGGATTTCACTTACGAATTTTTCGAGTCCGCGATCCTCAGAACATGAGCTCCGCCTTGTCATTACTCCTGATCTTCGTTGTTGTGATACCGGAAGATCGTGGAGAGGCGTGTCAATATATCGTCTGCTGCTTCGGCACGCGCTTCCCCACGGCTCCCTCAAATTCGTTGAGGAACCCGAACTGCAGTATCGCAATGCCCCCCAGCTAACCCATAAGCGGCAGATAGACATCTAGCTCCCTGAATAGCAGGAAAAAAGCCCCCTTCAAGTTCAAGCAGTGGATGATTGTTTGGCCCAGTGCGCGGTGCCATCCACCAGGTAGCTTACGGTGGCTTGGAGCGAATATTAAGAGAGGCGGTGCCAATAACAAATGTGATCGCGTAGTCCGCAGCCCAGGGGGTCGTCCAATCACAGCCACTGCTAACCATATCGCACCGTCATAATTGACCAAGTAATTGACCTTCCAGCGTTTATGTTTCCAGAAAATGTCTATCACCAGGGTTAGACGTTCTTTTTTTTTTTTGATCAATATTTGGCGTCAGATGTTCCTCGGGAAGAAATCGTACCATTGTTCTAGGGGACGAAGACAGACATACAGGAATCAAAGACCCACAACTTGAACGCTAGAGCTTGCTACTCTAGACACCGGTGAAAACCGGGCCGTTATTGGCTGACACGGTCGACAGGTGGCTGGCACTGTGGTACATGTCCTCACGTCGACGACGCCATATGCGACTCAGCAGAAGAGCTAGATCGGGAAGACATTACAGTACTTACAGTTGTAGCGCCAGGGGCGGCTGGAAACAGAACGAGCGCCTGCCAGTGCCAGGCCACCGCCGTGTATATGGGAAGATTCCTCTTGATGGAATAGTACATTACGCCATTTGGGAGAACATCTAGTGTTGTTACGCGCTGTATAATCAGGTCCTTTCAACGCAGAGGATGAGCAATTGCATCTAGTACCATGCAGCATACGACCCAGTTTCCGAGTCACTACGTGGCGTAGAACCCGATCCTTGGACCTTCGGACCAGGGCTGGAGAGACGCTGGGAAGTTGATCGATGATGATTATGCTGTCAAGTCTAGCGCAGCTGACAGATGACTAAATCGGCTGTCACGATGCATGCATATCATTCGGGGGCCTGAAATAAGCATTAAAGACAGTCACGGTACAGAAGGGGCGACGCGAGGCTACTGAGAGGTTTGTTGAGTAACCTGGCCTTGTCCAGTGCCAATTGCAAGTGCCTCCCAGCTCCGCACGAACAATGCCGACCGTATTCAAAACAACAACAACAACAACAACAACAACAACAACAACAACAATAACAACAACAAGCGCCGAAGACCGTTGCTTTCCTATTATTAATCACAGTACTATTGCTGTCGAATTCCGAGTCGATGATATCGACACCTACTATCCATTTATACTTACAGCCGCGAAAAGACCTATCCTCGATGGGAATATATATATAATAGGGACCTCTGCAGTCCTTTCTGCAGACTGTTTTACGGAGCTCTTTCACGTTTCTTGATTGGGCTCATTTACGTCTGCGATGTCATGCCGACAGCCAAGCCGTATCGCAGGTCCTCGCAATGGACCAATGGTTCCTCAGCATATGCAGACAACAGCTTCATTCCCGAACGACCGCGGTGTTTTTCTCTCGAAGCGCCTGTATAGATTGGTATTACAAACTGTTGCCAGTACTCTCTTGCCAGTGATTGCTCTATTTGTGATTACCGATCTCTCAAGTCACGAAGCTTCATCGTGCAACACATTTCACTGGCAATAGTAGTGTGTCCGAAGGATCGCTCAGATCAAGCTCAGATGACTACGTCATGAACTGGGTTCCCTGACAAAAATCACACAGGCTCTTCAAAGGTCCACCTCAACGCCTTGATCTTTCTTCGCAATTTAGCATGCAATTTATGCACAAGGGAATGGTTGCCGTTCATCATGGCTACTGGCACTCGAACCGATCAAGGGGATCCATTTTATCCCAGCTCACAGGCCGTATACCCAGACCGGTTGCGGCATGAACTTGAACGGGCCACACAACTAAGTTATGAGAAGACATATCGCCAAGCCCCCTCGTGGTAAATTGCCAAGTATATGGCAGAAACGTGAGATTAGGTGGTGACCGGTGACCGGTGACCGTACGGTACCGGCGGCGAAACCTTGGCATATCTATTCCCGACTCGCGGTGTGTTTGCAACTTTGTCAGTGCACAATGTACCCACTCTTTTTCTTTTTAAAAGCCCATTTATAGTAAGTACGGGGCACATGAAGACCGCTATCCACAAAGTAGACCGCAAGCGTACTAGGGACCCCCGGTAGAATGACTCATGGCTAGTGACGACGTTCGTTGAGGCTTCGGGGTCGCCCAATGGTCTACGAGGTGCCGAGATGGTGTCCTCGGCAACCCTCTCCTGTATGGGTGTTTGTACCGGAGTACCACGGCAGTGCCGTTTCCATAGCTAAGGACTGATCAGGACTGAGACGAGCCATCAATAATACCTCAAGAAGCCTACCACTGCAAGAAGTGCATCTGCTATAAAAGCCACGTACAACTCGAGGGGGACTTATTAACATTAACTCCCTTTAACCACCAGTGGAAATCGTCATGCTCGCTCTGTCATTCCTTCCACTTCTTCTACTAGCCACAGCGGGCATGGCCGCATCTTCCCGCAGAGCAACAACTTCCTCCGTTCCTGCCTCTGTTCTGGCTCAGCTTCTACCCGCAAACCAGCAGCAGCTTGTTGCTCCGACCGACGCGCCGACCTTTGTCGCGTTAGTCACCGGATTTCAGAATTTTACATGTACACTCCAGGGAACCTGGGCGTGAGTCATGGTTACCTTGTCGTTTGTTCACAATGACAAACCTGAATCATGTTGGCTAGGTCTGCCGGGTTCGCTGGCCAGATGTTCGACATATCTAGCCTCTTCCCTGGATCCGAGTTCTCGCAAATTCAAAACGATGCGCATACCGACTGGGTTAACCAACCGGGCCCGAGCACCGACCCCTTTGATCCGACTTTTGCCCAGCAAGTCGAGGACAAATATAAGATTCCACTTTCTGGCAAACACTACTTTGTCGAGGCTTCTGGTGGTGCCATTAGCCCAGTATTCGACTTCAGAAATAACGCGCCGACCGCGGGCAACCCGGATGCCCATCGTTGTTGCGGATGTAACTGGACATATTACGGCACCAACTGGCCATCCAGACTCCGACTGGCAGGAGATGAAAGGCGTTTCCGGCAAATTCGCGAGCACGATATTCCGTGTCTCGACAAAAGGGGGAGAGCAAATTTTGACCAACGATGTAAGCACTTTCCGATCATCTGCAAAGATGGCACGACTGAATGTGGACCTTCCAGTGCGAGCCCAACACTCCTGGTGATCAGGCAAAATTTACTGCACAGCTTTGTGAGTGTCCAACCTCTGGTGCAGAAATGGACGCTGACTAGCCTGCATGTCAATTTATCCCCACTTCGTAGTTTTCTATGGTAGCACACTCTGAACCTGGACGTCGTGCCACATATTCGTTCACACTTCCATTCATGCACGGGGCATTTTGGGTTCCCTTTCCGATGTCCCCCCGGCTTTCGGTCAACTTGATAGTGAAATGGACTGTTAAGATTACTACTCGATAGGATAGAGACTGGTATCCTCAATAAATAGTAATTGTTCGTCACCGAGCACATGCAAAAGAGAATCTCTAGAGGAATAGGTCCTTCGCCACACCCGAATTGAGACCCAGCCTGGGCAAGGGAAGCACGACCCCCGTGTAACTAACTTCCAGGATCGCACAACACCATATCGTGACTCAGCTTAAAGCGCTTCATGTAGGCCTGCCTAGGTAATTGTAGCCCGATCTTGTCCCGCTTCTTTGCAAAGTTCCTATTTATTCTACTGTGCCACCCGCGCCGCGGATTAGTCAATAAGTCCCTTCACGCCGATTTGATCGACTCACCGTCACAGCGTGGTGGGCCTAGACGTCTGCAATGCCAAGCCCGTGCATTCTTCTTATGAGTTCTATTCAAGTTTACTGAGGGGCCCGTGATCGAACCACAAGTTCCGCCATGTCAAACGTCTCGGGTCTCCGTCGTAGACTAGACCTTAGCCATTTGCTGCAGAACAGTGATAGAGGAGAAGACCTGGGCATAGAATGAGAGTGTTGATACCGTGAAGTGGGAGTAACGGGAGTTTTACGGATGTCCTATGTGGAGCTGCGTGCGAGCTAGTAAGGGGAGCTGGCACCAGCACTGCGCTGTGCTTGCCTATGCTTGAGGAGAGGCCGACGCGGAGACGAGGTGTGTGGCGTTGCTAGCCTCAAGATGGGCTCTGTAGAGAAATGACGCAGAAGCATCGCTCGAGTTTCCGACTGTATTGGTGGTATCCAGATAAATGAAGATGATGATCCAATGTCGGTTTGGTGTTAAAGGAGTGAGGAGAAGGGGAACCAGGGGAAAGACCGGGGGTTTGGAATCAGCTGGTCTGAGACGAAGCGAGGAACGAGCGAGGGCTTCAGTTAGAGCACCGTGACCACGTGCTCACCCCTTTCCCCTGTCCACCCATATTCTCAGCCGGTTCAAAGAACCACTAGAAATTCGGAGGGCCCTTTGGGCCCTCCTCACTTCTATTGTCGCACTTTATTCCATGTACATGCATATGTATAATTCATGAGAAAGTCACATTACCTTCACAAAAACACCAGAGTGCAGTAAACTACACAGCAATTTTGTTTCTCAGACAGACAGCAATAACTCGCTGTAATGAGCCTTGAGTCGGCCCTTGACCACCTCAACGAAGTCGTACGTCCCTGGGAAAGGATACAGTCAATTTGAGTGCTGTCCATGGACGGTTTTTTTGACCGACCGTTGCCCTACAACAGACGGGATCGACCCCTCTCATTTCAGAAGGTCTCGGGAGCTCAGTGAGGTTCATCCCTTGCGTTCCCCAGCGCGCCGCACTCGTGCGGCCTTAGCAACTCAAACCCAACGTGTTCCTGACCCAGGCGGCCACTTCTATGAAGTTTCGCGCTGCGCTGAAGTGTGCGCGACTGTTTCCAATCACTTGCGACCACCCAACTCGCAGGTTCCATGTAGCCTCTCCCAACCTCGCCGCAGTTGCGCGCGGCTTTCACCCTTCGACACGGACGCGTCCGCGATTTCCACGGACCTACATACGAAAGCTCGCGTTCCGCAGAGACCTGCGCGACGCCTTGCGACACTTCACACCCCCAAACTGTTGAGCGCAGAACTAACGAGCGAAGGAGTTAATAGCAAAAGCTAATAAAGACAAGTTAACTTCAGAGGTGAAGGGAACTCTGTTACAGCTGCATACCTAATAAAGACAAGTTACTATAAAGGAACGTCTTATGAGTAAAGGTATTATGAGAAGTAAAGAGAAAGGGAACTTACACTTCAGAGGTGAAGGGAACTCTGAAGTGTATGGGCGGAAACAGCAGTCCTTATATACAGGACGCTTAGGTAAGAATGGTCTGTGCGCACAGGTGATCCAAACACAATACACATGGTCTGTGCGCCAGAGGGAGAAATGCCATTGGAGGGCAGAGAACAATAGCTGCCTAAAGCAGACAATACCGGTATCTTAACAATAAAGAACAATAAGAGCCATATATGACTCTGACAATAAAGATAAACAAAAGCGGTCCGTACGAGTCCGGCCATAGTCCAAATCAGTCCATAAGGGACAGATACCGTATTTAGTATGTGGGCTGACACAATCAGATCCCACGAGACATGTGACTTATGCAGTCACGTCTCAACATCCCTCCATGATTGGGACAGTCCATGAGGATGTAAGAAGTTGGAGATGATAATCTTTTGAAGAGCTGAAGAGTCGTACAGAAGTTCTGGATTAAGATTGAAAGATTGGTCCATGATACAGGACTATCTTATCTGGAGCAGATGACGCTCCATCCGAGACTTTATCATAAGTACTTCATAAGATCCTTGATACAGGACTACTTTTTGAAGCTTTAGAATCTGTAGACTATAGTTGGAAAGGTCCAACTTCTTCAGGGTCTAAGAAGGGTTTTTCTTAGCTCTTCAGATCAGAGAACATGGTGTGCTTTGGTTTTAAACCAAGGATTGACGACCATTGACTGGTTATCAGCACGATGTTCCTGAGGCTCCGATTACACCATTCCTAGATCATTGACCATTTTTTCAAAGGTGTCTCTGGGCAGGGACTTGGTGAGTCCATCTGCAACCATTTCACCTGTGGGTGTACGTATCAGGTCTATGACCTTGTTTTCTACGTATTCCCTGACTACATGGTGTTTGATCAGGATGTGTTTGGACCGTCTTCCTGTGACAGGGTTTAATGCTAAGTCTACAGCACCCTTGTTGTCACAATGTAGGGGAATAGGGGAGGTAACCTCATACCCTAGTTCACCTAGGAAGGTAGTGTACCACTGAGCTTGGTTTGAGGCCTCAGAGAGGCTCATGTACTCCGCTTCTGTGGTAGACTGTGCAATGGTCTTCTGCTTTCTGGTGCACCATGAAATGGCTCCATTTGCAAGCAAGAAGACGTAGCCAGAGGTGGAGTGTTTTTCTTCCTGATCTCCCCAGGAAGAGTCGCAGTAGCCGTGAAGGCCTTCTCCACCATTCCCTCCAGCATAGCGCAACGCATAGTCCTTTGTAGTGTTTAGGTATGCTATGACGTATTTTGCTAAGCGTAAATGCTGAGGTGAGGGATTGGAAGCGAATTGGCTAAGGCGCGCAACAGCGAAGGAAATATCAGGTCTGCTTCCAATCTGCGCATAGAGCAGAGACCCGATTATCTGTTGATACTTCTTGATTTCAGAAGTAGAGGCCTGATCTTCAGATTTGATCAAGTGTGCCTCGGCGCCAGAGGGAAGAGGGGTATATACTGGGTTGGAATCAGACATTCCAAAGCGTTCAACCACATCGCAGATGTAATCTGATTGGTTGATTTCCATAGTGCGATTTGCACGGTCTCTGGTGATGTTAACACCTAGGTAAGACTGGATTTCACCAAGATCAGTCATCTCATATCGACTTGATAGAGATGCTTTCAGATCATTGATCTTTGATAGGGAACTCCCGAGTATAGTGATGTCATCTACATATAAGATCACGAAAAGTGTATCACCCCCCTCTTGAAGATGATACACGTATACTCCTGCATCAGAGTACGTCCGCGTGAAGCCTAGGTCAACTAGGACCCCATGGAATTGCACGTTCCATGCGCGGGAGGCTTGTTTCAGGCCATAGAGGGCCTTCTGTAACCGGCACACAAGGTGCTCGGAGCCAGCTGTGACGAAACCGACTGGTTGCTCCATGTAGATTTCTTCCTCCAGTTCGCCATGAAGGAACGCCGATTTGACGTCCATCTGGTGAATATGCCAATCTTCAAGCGTAGCGAGTGCAAGAAGGAGTCGCAAGGACTCAAAGCGGGCGACTGGGGAGAAAGTTTCGTCAAAGTCCACCCCCTCTAGTTGGGTGAACCCTTTTGCCACTAGCCTAGCACGAAAGCGTCCATCCGCTTTCTTTTTGAACACCCATTTGCATTTGACCACCTTCCTTCCTTCAGGGAGGGGTTCAAGTCTCCAGACCGCAAGCTTTTCGAGAGCGTCCAGTTCGTACTGGCACGCTTCAAGCCAATCGACAGCTTGGTCAGACTCCATGGCCTGCTTAAAGGTTTGCGGGTCCTTGTAGCCAGGAACTTCCGCAACGTTAAGCAAGTCCATCAATCCCAGCCTACTGCTACCCTGCACGAATTCATCGTTGTCCTCTGTGAAGTAGCGAGGATTCGTGAATCGTACCCTTGTGCTCCGCCTTGGACGTGTGGGCGAAGTTACCTGGGTGCTCCTTGGAGATCTAGGGGTTTCCCTAGGAGGAGACACCTCCCTATTGAAGTTAGGGGCAGGTATAGGCGCGGAGACTACCGGAGGCCTAGTGGAGCGGGTGCGACGACGTGTGGGAGCAGGATTTGTAGGGGGAGGAGCTTGGGAAGGGGGAGTGTGATAGATGGTCTGGTCAGCCTCAGTGGGCGTGACGTTGGGGGGAGTGCTAGGCTGTTGTTGTACCACAGGTGCCAGAGGTGGTAATACAAAGACTGGTGTAGTCTGAGGCACTGTGGGGGCAACAGCTGGTGTAGGCGGGCTAGGCACTACAAAGAATATCTCACCGCCGGCAGTGCCTCTTTCGAGTTCACCAGACACGGGAGGGGTGGAGTCTGAGTGTTGAGCCACAACACTTCGGGATGGGAAGGTGTCTTCATCAAATGTAACATCTCGTGAAGAGATGAAGCACCGGCTATGTCTATCCCAGAGTTTGTAACCTTTTGACAAAGGTTCATAGCCCACAAAGACGGCTTCCCTTGACTTAGGGTCTAATTTGCGCCGTTTGTGTTCGGGTACATGATAGTAGGCTTTGCAGCCGAATACTCTAAAGTAAGAGACATCTGGGACTGTACCATTCCAGAGCTCCAGCGGAGTTTTCCACTGATTAGAACGAGTGGGGGTGCGGTTGTAAATTTGCACTGCAGTTTGCACTGCTTGTTCCCAGAAGCCGAGGCTAAGGCCAGCATGGTGCAGCATGCTGGTTCCTTTTTCCATTATGGTACGGTTAAAGCGCTCGGCTCTCCCATTCTGTTGTGGAGAATAAGGCATTGTGAGCATATGCTCGATTCCAGCGTCAGACAAGATTGTCTTAAGGTCGTTGTTGACGTACTCGCCACCACGGTCCGAGTGTAAGGATTTAATGGGCTTGTTGAGTTGTTTTTCAGCCCACGCCTTATAGTGTAGGAAGGCGTCCTTAAACTGGTCTTTTGATTTCATAAAGATGACGACTGCTGCTTTTGAGAAGTCATCTATGAATGTGGCAAAGTATTTGTTGCCCTGGATAGAATTACTCTGTAGTGGGCCAACAAGGTCACTATGAACGACTTCTAGGGGTTCTTGTGCGCGTTTTGTGGAAGGTGGGAAAGGTAAGCGTGTAGATTTGCCTAGTTCGCATCCAAGGCAAAGTCCTTCTTCCACAGTGGAATCATTGATATGGAGTCCTTTTACTGACTCCTGAGCATATCTCTTTAGGGCGTCTTTGGACATATGTCCCATGCGCCTATGCCAGACATCAAGGCTAGCAGATGCAGGTGCTCGGACAGCGTTCATAGCATGTCCGTCGAGCCAATATAGCCCGAGAGCCTTGTGTCCTTCCGCAATGGTCTCTCCATTATGCCTGATGGCAAAGGATGTAGCGTCAAAGCTAATTATGGCACCCTTGGATGTAAGGCAGGGTGTTGATAGGATTCGAGAATGGGTATTGGGGAGATGGAGCACATCTGAGATTTTGAGGTCAAGCCTCGATTGGTGCGGATTGTAATTGAACCCGTTCCAGCACTTCGTAGTACAGTGCTGTCACCAAGAAGAACTTCAACACCTTTGTGTGGGGTGTAGGTGTCATAGTCTTCAATGTGTGGTGTGAAGTGTGCTGATGCTCCACTATCCATCATCCATTTTGACGCTACTTGAGTGCCATTTGCACTCATCATGTAAAGGGAGACCTGAGGTACTTCATGTACCTCCTCTATTTTGCCAGAGCCGTTAACTATAGTAAATAGGCGGCTCTTTGGTACAGGTATGCTATTGGCTGCAGCAAACCTGTTTCCCGGAATTGAGTCCGGGGCTTCTATTGTAGTAGTATTCTGTGCAGCTTTTCCTCGCTGCCCAGCCCTTCCCTTCTTAGCGTTCTCCTGGTCCCGTTTGAGCTTGTAGCAGTCTGGCTTTTTATGGCCAGGCCGCTTGCAGTAGTGGCAGATTACGTCTGGGGACGCAGAGCTGCTAGATGCCGTCGACGCATGCTGCGGAGGCGAGTGGGATTTGATGGGGGCTGTCTTGTTAAAAGACGCCGGGGGACCAGCGATACGGGATTCCTCATTGATGAACCTATTGATGAGGTCCTGAGGTACGAGATTTGCAGGGGGGCCAGAGGCGAGGATGGTGCCAGCTATGGTACTGTAGGAGGGGGGTAGCGCGTCGAGTAAGATAAAAGACATTTGCATGTCTGAGACGGGCATCCCCTGCTCCACCAGGGTACTTCTCAAGTCCAACATTTTCTGGAGTTGAGGTAGGAAGGGGCTTCCTTCCTGAAGCTTGGTGTTTGCCAAGCCGACCCAAATATTGAAGGTGGCCATAGAGCCAACCTGACCATAGAGCGTTTCAAGCTGCTGGTATTTGTCATGGACGCTTGGGTAGAGCGCCATGGATTGAATACTTGATAAGACCTCCGTTGTGACTGACAGATATAGGAGGCCAGTAATGACCTCCTCCTGCTTGTTCCACAGGGCTATCATCGCCAGACCTTCTGCATTCGGACCCGTGGGTCCTGCAGGCACCGTAGGGTGCTGAGGAACAGCTCCAACATCTGAATGGGTGAGGTGACGCCTACACCCATTCATGAGCATGAGGGAGGAAAAGGTCTGGCTCCAGGTCTGCCAGTTTGTCCCGTCAAGCTTGGCGAGGACAAGAGTGGGAGGGAAGGTGATGTGGAAAGACATTGAGATGTTTGTAGAATCTGGTTCCGAGGAGCAGTCAGAACCAGCCCAGATCTTGGAAGGGAAGATAGATGTCCAGCCATAGGAGCGCTATAACTCCGTAACACATATGGTGTCACGCCTCAAGTATGTGCGACTTGGATATTACTAGATATAGTGGAATCATGATAGTGATGGCTGCCTTATACTAGAGTTTCTCCTAGGCCCAAATGTTACTAAGGGCTAGTAGTCATGTTCATCCTGCTGATAGAGGGATCAAGCAAGATCAGATCAGAGTGCAGTGACGGCGAAGTTTGCACGAGTCTGTCTCTACCCTTTCAGTATGGAAACTGGGGCTACTAAAGATTCTGAAGTAAAGGGTAGTACCCTAGAGAGGAGCCAACAGCGAGTTCCAGAAGCAATGAAAGGGATCAACTCCCATAACAATTGCGACTGCCGTCTGTGGAGTCTCTAGAACAGACCATTAAGGGTCTTGGTACTAAGCAACTAGACTAGTGATACGTGCCATGCAGCGAATCCTGCACAAAGGGAGCGAATACTTCTCCTGGTAGAGGTCTAGTCATAGTGCTATGTAAATACTATTATGATATAGTAGCGTCTCCTAGTTGTATCTGAGGGAAGGACTTCTGGGTTTGACTATTAACCAGGCCTTCACACCCCATAAAGTGACCCAGGTATTAACCGAGTATCACCCAACCATTAGAGAGGCCTATAGCCGCAAGGGTCTTCCCCTCTTGGCCTATGAAAGCACTTCCGGACGAAAACCGGGTATAGAAGATATCGTAGGGATAGTGCGCACAGAGGAATTTGAGGTCACATAGGACCTCTCATGAGAACCTCCTTAGGAGGCTAGCCAAAATGGCACATGACAGAGTCATGTTGGACAAGAAAGAAGTGTGTCGAATAAATGATAGAGGATGCTCACTGATGATGAAGGCGACGGAGAGTGTGGTCGGCTGAGAGAGCAAGTGACACAGATAGATCTGTTGAAAAACCGCAAGATTAGTTATTAGGCGTCAGGGGCCCATAACCTGTTGAGCGCAGAACTAACGAGCGAAGGAGTTAATAGCAAAAGCTAATAAAGACAAGTTAACTTCAGAGGTGAAGGGAACTCTGTTACAGCTGCATACCTAATAAAGACAAGTTACTATAAAGGAACGTCTTATGAGTAAAGGTATTATGAGAAGTAAAGAGAAAGGGAACTTACACTTCAGAGGTGAAGGGAACTCTGAAGTGTATGGGCGGAAACAGCAGTCCTTATATACAGGACGCTTAGGTAAGAATGGTCTGTGCGCACAGGTGATCCAAACACAATACACATGGTCTGTGCGCCAGAGGGAGAAATGCCATTGGAGGGCAGAGAACAATAGCTGCCTAAAGCAGACAATACCGGTATCTTAACAATAAAGAACAATAAGAGCCATATATGACTCTGACAATAAAGATAAACAAAAGCGGTCCGTACGAGTCCGGCCATAGTCCAAATCAGTCCATAAGGGACAGATACCGTATTTAGTATGTGGGCTGACACAATCAGATCCCATGAGACATGTGACTTATGCAGTCACGTCTCAACACAAACCCTGCTCATCTAAGATGTGTTCCTCAGCAATCAGGGACAGTTTCAAATATCACCGCCCATTGCAAGACCTCGTCAGGTGTGAGAACGCTCGGGTACTGATAGTACTGATTGGCAGCACCGAAATACTTTTTTTGGATAATGGGTACTTTAATGGTGTGAGGAATGCAAGTGCTGGCTGATGTGCTTGAATGACGTCTCACGAGTTCACACACGTGTCCACGGTCAATTCGTAATGTGCGTAATTGTAACGCCACCACCGGCATTAGTCCGACTTGGACTGCGAAAGGGCGTTCACGACTTAGCAAAATATGTCCTTGAGGTCACGTGACCTGTAATCACGAGATACACGGCTCTTGTGTAGGGCACGTGATCGTTCTCCGTACACTAGGGCGGTCCGCGCCACTAGGTAATCCGATGATCGATGAAGTCGACTTGCACGAGGAGGCAAGTGAAACACGCGTGGGAGAGATGAGAAGAGAGTGGTGATTGAAGAAGACCACAATGGTGTATCTTGGTCTTATCGAGCCACTATTTATACATGTATGAGGCAGCTTTAAAGCTCCTCTCCAATCCGTACGACGAATAGCTAAAGTAGCTCGAACCCTACTATCGCTATCCTAGTTATGAGTCATGCCACATCGGCATGTGATTCTGTACTACTGCTGACTGATTGACTAAGTCCATGACACATTACAACTTACTAAGGGGTCATCACCGTACAGTAAGCATCCACTTCAACGAGTCGTGACAGTAATGAGCTGACAGTTGCATCGATTTGTTGCTTGCAAGAAATGCAGCCACAGCGCAGAAAACAACTGGCGCACAAACTGCAGCAAGGATGTCAGGTGATACAAAATCTTCCCTATGCAGATCACAGGGACATTTAAAATAGCGATTCAAACACCGAGTCTGATGTGGCAAAACACCATTGAAAAAAGTGTATTCAAGGAAAGGAATCAGTGTAGCCAAGACCAAAAAAATGACGACATGGCAGGCCTACAGATGCCAAGCATCGGCGAGGATTCTAAAAAAGTTTGGCACAGTCAAACAAAGACACAAGAGCACATTAAGTAGCATTCGTTCTCCACTCACTCCAAAGACAAACATTTTGCTTTAGTATTGTAGATCATGTCTTTTTATTTTCGCCCACCCACCACTCTCTTTTTCAAAATGCCGAAAGGGCTTCCCTCGTTGGCACATCTCGGGTCGTTTTCCCACCCGCCCATCGCAACCTTGCCTCAGACAAGTTTTTTTGATGTGGAAGCACAAAGTGCTTCCACCCAGTCTCTACTAGCCCACCATGTATCTACTTAACCACAGTCCACGTGTATATGCTCTGCCTTCCCACTGCTTTCCCAATACCCTTGTCGATCGCTAATGTAGGAATACCACAGGTCGGCAAAACCCGTACGGGTCACACGTACGGTCAGGGTAGCCATCCTCAGACCCATGCAAAACCCCTACCTTGCACGGGGCCGGTATTTTACCTTCCTGCAGCCCCCACCTCACCGACTTGTACACGGTCAATCTCACCCCCCAAATTCAGTGCCTTGTGCAACAATCTAGCACGACATCCATCAATGCCATTGATACCATTCAATGGCGATTCCCTTGCACTTTCTTTTCCCCCATCCTGTCCCATCCATCATCGATCATCCGTGACAACCTTCATCTCACTCACGCTTAACGACCCTCAGGTCACTTGTAGACTGGATTGTCCCCACACCTCTTGCCTTCTTTGTCTGGTGCGCGGCCTATTCTAGCCATGCAACAACCACACAACAAAATATGTGTTCCTTCCAACTCGTCTCCTCGTTTGCTGCTGGGGACTCTGTCCATTCTGTCCTCCCATTGCATCACGAGTGATGATCTTGACCGGCGTTCAATCTTCTGAGCCCTGATTGTTACGATTTTGCTCCCCGACTTGGTTGTACGATTACGATACGATCCGATGACTAGCATCTCATGACTCTCATCTCGCACCTTGCGCCTCGGCGATAGGGTTGGTCGTTTTACGCTTCTTTTCATCCGCTGACCATTCCTGAGGCGCGCGTGACCCCGTGGGATTCACTTGTACCATATACGATTCGTCCCTTTGTTTACGCTTCAGGACTCTTGACTCATGATCGTGCCATATGTTTGCTCCTCGCAAACATCCTGTAATAGTATATAAGTCACGCCTTACCTAGCCTGTACGGTAGACTTGACTTCTTGTGTAATACCACATCGTCTTTGCCTCACGAACGACCTTCGACTCGCCTTTGCGCTTGAGTCTACGCTTTCGCTTGCCTTTGCGCTTGAGCCTTGCCTCCCCACTATTGTCCTCGGTTCCAGGGAAACCGAGCGATACTTGTGCATCACCGAACTGAGTCTTAACTGACTCGCGCTCTTCTGATCCCGTTGACTTAGCGCGATACACGTCGTATCTAACGCCCCTGTGGTGGCGTTACATTAAGTCAAGTCTCCACAGTGGCGAACCTTCATAGTCGCGCCCGATCTCAGTTTCAAGCAGAATACATCAACCGATATAGTGACGACGAGCTTTCCGATAAAGTCAAAGGGGCCATTGTCTGGAAAGAACACGAAGGAGTGGAAGGATATTTCCTCTTCCACCCCAATACGCAAAAGTATCGACAGGTCCACTATCTTGAGGATCTACGGCAGTGGGCGTACATTGATTACTCCGCAAAGAAAGGCCAGTGGTACACCATCAGTATAGTACCTCAGGCACTCGGAGTTGGACCCCTTACAACCCATACCACCTCTGGCATTGCCATCGACGACGACTCTTCATCACCTAGTGTCTCTGTACCAACAACAAATCTACCCATTATCAACCCAACAACCCACTTCCAAACGCACGTCATGTCCCAAACCCTACAAGCCTCGGCTAGCACGACCCTTACCAGCGGTGGAGGAGGATCCTCTGGAGCATCAGGCTCAGGAGGAGGAGCACCGAACCTGCCAAGTGGCGGTGTACCGATACCACCATCAGGTGGCGGTGGCGGTGGCGGCGGCGGTGGTGCCGTGCCAGGAGCAGCCGCACCGGCAGCACCAGTCCCCGGAGGGAACGGACGACTGGGGGGGAACCCCCCTCCTGAGTTCACCGGAGCTAGGGACGAAAGCAAAGCCTTCTTGCGTGCCTTTCGACTCTACAAGGAGATGAATCCCACCGTCGACCAGCTCTCGATCCCAGCCTCGTGAGCCATGACCTTCTTGTCGTATATCCGAGGCCCACTAGTGAACGATTGGGTCGACGAACAAGCGCAGTGGTTGGAGGACCAAATCGCGGCAGGAGTCAACCGAAACAACGAAGTTTTATGGGTGACGGTCAGAGACCGATTTGTGCAGGCCTACACCGACACTTCGGAACAAGCCAACGCGCGAAAGGCGCTCCAGAATCTCACCATGAAGGGAGGAGACATTGACACGTACGTCGCGACCTTCCAGAACCTTGTCACAAAAGCGGGATACAACCCCGACGAAGCCACGACGCTGGAATTATTCCAGGATGGATTACCAAATCAGTTAGTGGTCAATGCTGTTCGCTTCCAGCACCCTGTCAACTGGGAGCAGTGGAAGGCGGCCGCCAGGCTACAACAAGCTGAATACCTTATTCTCAAGGACCGCCTCGGCAAAGGAAAGCCCCAGCGAAAGAAAGGTGGCCAAAGCTGAGAGCAGTGGTCCAAGCTCTTAAAGGAACTTGCGACCCCAACGCCATGGATGTTGGACGCGCCAGAGCCTCTGTGGCTCTTACCGATACCGACAAAGCCTGACTTCAAAAGGAGGGACGATGTTTTAGATGCCAAGCGCAAGGGCACATCTCGCATAACTGTCCTCAAAAGGGCATGCGAGTGGCTGCCACTACATCTGCCATGGCGCCAACCTCCGTGTCCTCGCGATCATCAGCACCAACTCCCTCGAGTTCAGGTTTACCAACTCCCGCCGTCTCTTCTTTTGCCATACAATCTAGTCGTGTACTATCGAATGAAGAGCAGGTGGATCTACAGATCGCAGCGATGAAGGCACAGACCCAGGAGGTACGGGACCTCATGGTGGAAAAGTTCTTCGGACGGGAGGATTTTCTCGATGCTTGAACCCAGCAGCCTGGGCTAGAGCATTAAACCTAAATGTGTACACTAGCAGGTTTCGATCCATGCGAATTCCAGTTCTGTTCAAATCTGCACACGCAACAGCCGAATGACAAGTTCTTGTTGACTCAGGAGCCACCGACAATTTCATATGCTCCTCACTTTTGAAACGACTCCAGATTGGAACACGGGAGGTGACTCACCCTATCCGCATTTGGAATGTAGACAGCACCCACAATCAGGATGGTGCCATCACGCACTACACGGACCTCACCGTACGGACGGGAAAGGAAGAAAGGACGCTTCGCTTCTTGGTTACTAATCTGGGAAGGGACGAGGTGATCCTAGGATACCCTTGGTTCACAGCCTTTGAGCCTGTAATCAAGTGGGGAGATGCGACGCTGAACGAAGAGTTTCAGCCGGTCATAGTCTTGAGTCTTCACTTGTCAGACGAAGCCACGCCCATGGAAGCCTCCATTCGGGCGTTGGAGACGTATGAACTTGACGAGGAAGCGTGGGAGCAGCTCATGGACGATGAGCGGGAGCCCCAGATCGCGTTTTTGTGGAAAACCACAACCGCCTCCGAACTGGCGCAGCAAGAGGGGGCGAAGAAGAAAGAACGCACGTTTGAGGAAATGATACCTGAAGAGTACAGACGCCACTGTAAAATTTTTGACGAAGAAGCGTCCCATTGATTCCCCCCTTCTCGCCCTTGGGATCACGCCATAGACCTTCTCCCTAATGCCCCCGCCTCGCTGGATTGCAAAGTCTACCCGCTTGCACAGAACGAACAAGAAGCACTGATTACCTTCCTCAACGAACAACTCGCAAAAGGATATATCCGCCCATCAAAGTCGCCCTACGCATCCCCTTTCTTCTTTATTAAGAAGAAAGACGGCAAACTTCGCCCCGTTCAAGACTATAGACGACTAAACGAACTCACAGTTCGGAATCACTACCCACTCCCTCTGATCCCGGAGCTTATCGACCGAATACGCGATGCGTGCCTGTACACGAAGCTTGACGTTAAGTGGGGGTACAACAACGTACAAGTTAAACTCGGAGACGAGTGGAAAGCCGCCTTCAAAACCAATCAGGGGTTGTATGAACCCCTCATCATGTACTTCAGACTTACCAACTCCCCCTCCACGTTCCAAGCGATGATGGATGATACCTTCTGACCTCTCACCCTCACGAACGAAGTAATCGTCTACATGGACGACATCCTAATCACCACGCCTCTCGATCACCCCCATCATCGCGCCATAGTGCACGAAGTGCTCCGTCTCTGTGAAGAACATGATCTTTACATTAAACCAGAGAAATGCGAGTTCGAGGTGCTAGAAGTTGAATATCTCGGACTGATTATAGGCCACGGGAACTTGCGGATGGACCCCGTTAAGTACGGGGTATCCGAGAATGGCCAGCCCCAAGAAATCTTCGCGAAGTGCGCGCCTTCCTCGGGTTCTGCAATTTCTATCGACGATTCATCTGTGGCTTCTCCGCACTCGCACGACCCCTGCACGACCTTACCCGCAAAGATACGCCATGGCACTGGGGACAATGAGAACAAGACGCGTTCGACAACGTTAAACGCAGCATCGAATGCGAACCCACGTTATTGTTCCCAGATCTCGCCAAGCCATTCGAACTAGAAGTAGACGCGTCAAACGTCGCTGTTGGGGCCGTGCTCAATCAACTCGGCCAGACCAAAAGCTCCACCCCGTCGCATTCCACTCCGAATCCTTCAGCCAAGCAGAGCACAATTACGACATTTATGACCGAGAGCTATTGGCGGTCGTCAAGGCGCTACGCGCATGGCGCATGTACTTGGTTGGCTCGCCCCACAAAATTATCATCCACACCGACCACGCCAACTGTCATGGACGCGTATTATTTTCCTTATTTTTGCGTATTTTTACGCATTTATTTAGTGAAGATATAAAGGGCCAAAGTGCTGATACAAGTTAGTCACACGGGCTGCCACCCATGTGCACGTGATCGTGGGACAAGAGTCCCTTACACGTTTAGTCAGTTCTTGATTGGATGGAAGGAGATGGAAGACTCTAGAAGAATCTAGAACATACACACGTCATGATTAGTAGTATACGCTTACTCGCTGTATTAGGTTTTACTCAGCAAGTGGAGCCGCTCGTAAGCGTGATGACATGTGCATCAGTCAGCACGATAAGATGCGCTATTAATAGACACGACACATCAGCTCCTGAGTCAGGGAGTCTTACTGTACACTTAGTAATAGTGTTCAGACTCAGTTCAAGCTCAGCCATAGTAGTGTATATAAACCCTCCTGTAGCGTCCTGAGTGGAACCAACTTGTCCTCTTGGTTCTCCACTCAGGTGCGTATTCCCATGTACTCTCCATACTCCATCAATCTAACTTGTCCTCTTGGTTCTCCACTCAGAGTGCCGCCGTGTGATCACCACGATTATAGTCTTGCATAAGGACTTACACGTTTCGCATTCTCCACGTCGACTGCATTCTTGGCGCGTGACTTGTCTCTGCGTCAGGTCGAGTGTGCTCCCAGTTCGGTTCACTTTTACCTTCACTTGACTTGACGTAGTGCAGCAGTCGCACCGCTACACCAACCTCCAGTATTGGAAGGAACCGAGAAAGATCAGTAGATGAGTCGTGCGCGAGTTTCTGGAACTCTCAGAGTACGATTTTCCTCCTAAAACATATCTCCGGAGTTAGAAACAGTCACGCGGATGCCTTGTCGTGAAGAGCGGACTACGCAGCACATGAAGAGGACAACAATGACATTATTGTCCTCCCCGTTGAACGCTTCCTTCGAGCGACGGAAATGTCCATGCATGACATGGATATTTGGACTCAGATATTGCAAAACCTAGACGAAAAGGACGTACTGTGATGGGTCGAGCCCCACAACCTGAAAAAGGTGGGGGGGCTGTGGTGGAAGAATGACGCATTAGTTGTCGTGGGCGACAACGACCTTAAACGGGGGGTAATCACCTTTTTCCACGATACGCCTGCCATGGGACACCCGGGAATCGCAAACACTTACGAGTTACTACGACGCGACTATTGGTGGCCCAACATGCGCAAAGATGTAGAAGACTATGTCAAAGGGTGCGCGACATGCCAGGCAAATAAGATCAACCCTCACCGCCAAAAACCACACCTATTCCCCATCACCACAGACCCGAACGCTGAACCATTTGAGGTTGTCGCCATGGACTTCATCACAAAACTCCCTCCATCAGACAGATACGACTCCATACTTACCATCACAGACCACGACTGCTCGAAAGCCTCAATCTTCATCCCGTGCAACGAGTCGATCACAGCAGAAGGAGTGGCACGCCTCTACCTTCACCATGTATATCCCCACTACAGCATCCCCCAAAAGATTATCACAGACCGAGACCCCCAATTCACGTCTGCATTTATGACCAATCTCTGCAAAGTCCTCGGAATCCGCCAAAACATATCATCTGCCTATCACCCTCAAACGGACGGACAGTCGGATGCGAACGAACCAATGGTTGGAACAGTACCTTCGGCACTGGAGCAATGTGCAGCAGGACAATTGGGCTGAGGCCTTACTGGTCGCCCAATTCGCACACAATGCCTGGCCTAATGTGACCATGAAGGAATCACCCTTCTCGCTTATCATGGGGTGGGAGCCACGTACCATGTGGACTCCAAAACCCATGTCATCCCCATCCGTCGAACAGCACCTAGAAGATATGGTCATCAGACGACAGCACGTGCAAGACTGCATCAAGCACATGCAAGAACTGATGGCGAAAAGGGGCAAAACGCGCTTCATCCCTTATCAAGAAGGCGCAATGGTCTGGTTGGAGGGTATGAACCTCCGGACCTTTTACCCCACCGCAAAACTTGCCCCAAAACGCCACGGCCCGTTCCGAGTGAAGCGGGCCCTCTCAGACGTCTCGTACGAACTAGAGCTACCGAACACATGGAAGATACACCCAGTTTTCCATGCGAACCTCCTTACACCATATAAGGAGATGGAACTACACGGCGCAAACTTTGCACGCCCGCCTCCTGATCTGATTGATGGAGAAGAAGAATTCGAAGTGGAGCGCATTCTACAGTCCCGATCACATGGACAAGGGCGCAAACTTCAATTCCTCGTCCAGTGGAAGGGCTTCCCAATAAGTGATAGCACGTGGGAACCCCTTGAAATGTCCGACATGCGCCCGACCTCATCACCGACTTCTATCGCTTGAATCCTACCGCCAAAGGGGCTGGACGAAAGATATAAAAGGCACCCGCTCAACGTCACAACTGCCTCACCCTCCTCTACTCCACCATGACTACCACTCTAGTGTTGCGGCAGCTCCGGCCCACTTGTGGCTAAAGCCATAGCCACAGCCAGCGGCAATCCCCGCCGGGCCGGACTGCATGTGACCAAAGCCGGAGTGTTTGCCGACTCTGATTGGGCTGGCTAAGTCCGGCTGACCTTGCTGAGCTGGCTACAGTCGCATCTGTGGTGCCATTTCTTGTTGTCGTCTCCTCTTGTCCGCGTCTCCACCTTGTTATCTCTCGGTACTTCTCAAGCTCGAGCTCCCTTCCTACTCGGCCTCAAGCTCGGCCCCGTCATGTTTCCGCTTAGGTTTTTTTATCCCCTCGCAACACGTCACACGCTTGTCCCAACCCGGGGGGATAACTCACATACCACTAACATACAGGCATACTTCTCAAGCTCGAGCTCCCTTCCCACTCGGCCTCAAGCTCGGCCCCATCCTCAATGGTATTTTTGTCTCCCCTCGCAACACGCCGCGCCCTTATCTCAACCCGGGGGGTAGCTCACATACCGCTAACATACAGGCGTACGAACTCCTACGTGTGTTGTCCTTCGCGGCCTCGATACCATTGAAGACCATCATGGATGACATCGTGTTCTGCTTGTCGGCCACCACCATGTCCCCGAGGATGGACATCCTACGCTTCAATCCCACGTATGTCCACCTTGTTATCTCGGATTTAAGACGCTGACTGGACCCATATGACTACCGGGACACGATCATGATTGGCATCATCGAGATGACTTCGCTCATCGAGTCCCACTTTTCCATGTACTTCTCAACCTCGAGCTCCCTTCCCACTCGGCCTCAAGCTCAGCCCCATCCTCAATGGGCTGTATCGTCTTAAACACCGCTACAAACTTCCGCTTACAGGTATTTTTGTCTCCCCTCGCAACACGCCGCGCCCTTATCTCAACCTGGGGGGTAACTCACATACCGCTAACATACAGGCGTACGAACTCCTACATGTGTTGTCCTTCACGGCCTCGATACCATCGAAGACCATCATGGACGACATCGTGTTCTGCTTGTCGGCCACCACCACGTCCCCGAGGATGGACATCCTACGCTTCAATCCCACATATGTTCACCTTGCTATCTCGGATTTAAGCCGTGGACCCATATGACTACTGGGACACGATTGTCGGACGGAACATAAATTTTGCAAAGTTTTTTTTTTCGCCACCTCCTTAGCTTCCTCCTCCCTCTTCTTTGAGCTTGTGTAATCACTCCTGCTCCGCCAGTTCCTTTGTGCTTTCTCTTCTGCTTCGTGCTGAGCACGCACATCCTCCAGATGTAAAAGCTCCTTCTTGCGCTCCTCGGCTTCGCATGCCTCTCTTGCCGCACGCTCTTCGGCTTCTTTGCGCTCCTCTTCTTCCCGAGCAGCATGTTCCTCGGCCTCCTTACACTCTCTTTCCTCCTGGGCAGCCCGCTCTTTGGCCTCCTTCCACTCTTTCTCAGTGCGCTCTGCCTCTTCCTTCAACTTACGTTCCTCCACCTTGCAAAGCTCCTGCTCCAAACGGGCTGCTTCCTCGCTGACCTTGGCAAAAGTTTCACTTGTCTTGTTTTTCTCCTCACTTTCGCCCTCTCTTGCCCTCTCTTCGGCATCACCCACTAACTTATGCCAGAGTCATGCTCGTTTTCAGTGAACACCAAGTGCTCCCCGCTGACCGCAACTGTCTTCTCGCCTCCGTACGATTGGGCATTGAATATTAGCATGCTCGACCCGATCAACGCGAACCAGTGTAGCAGGACTCAAGGGCAAACCCAGTTCATGCCTGGACACCTCATTCACTCTCGATACCACTTTTCGTGTCCTCTGCCTCCTATATTAATAGCTTTACCATTCTACCACTTGTAGTATAACCTGTATAAATAATGTATCGAACCAATGCACCCAGTTCTCTCTCTTTGATCCTTTTGTGTGTGTGCACCCTTCAAAAACTTCCCTCTCCAAAGTGAGCCTTCTCATTACCCTCTTCCGACTTCAAGCTCTCATTTGCGACTGATAGACGCTCATGCGGAGTTCGAAGTTTACGAAGCTTCCACGTAATTTATCAGCACGGCGCCCATCTCAGTGCGCTACGACGATTCACAGCTAGCACGCCATGGCCAGTGCATTACGAAGCTCCAAGGCCAGCAAGGCCAGGGATGTAATTTATCAGTACGGTGACAGCGCCCCATCTCAGTGCTCTACGAAATTCCAACGCCAGCGCGCTACAAAGTTCCATGGCCAGCATGGCCAGCGCGCTCTGAAGCTTCAAGGCCAGCAAGGCGGGACGTAATTTATCAGCACGGTGACAGCGCCCCATCTTGGTCAGTGTGCTGGCCGTAATTTCCTGTCGAGGATTGATAATGTTCCTCCCATTTAAAGCCCAAGTCTTCCCCTTTCCTTCGCCATCTCATCTCTGCTCATGGTTCGACGCTCTACCAACAACCCCCCCCCCCGACCGAGCCATCGGTAGCTGTGCCTAAGGCCGCAGGTAACCTGAAGCGTCAGACAACAAGGCGACCGGTGAGTCCATAAATCTACACGTCGTGAGACTTGCCTTCTGACAATCAAACAGGCTGCTAATGCCCAGCTCGACTCGATCACTAGTGGCGACGAGTTTAGTTTGCAGGATGTACAAGACGTCGAAGATGAGGACGACATATGCGACAGCGACCTGCCTGCTGGTGATCCTTCAGACCGATCACCGGTGCTAGCTCCCCACAAACCTCCAGTCACCACCACTAAGATCGCCGTTGACATTATCTACTTCTTCACCGAAATCGACTTCCCCAACGCAACTAAGGACAACGAAAAGACGCAGAAAGTCTGCAAGCTATGCATGTGAGTACCAGCTTTTGATAGCAAACCGCCCTCTAACAAACCAACAGCAAGATTTATGGCACCAACAAGAGCAAGGTCCCCAGAAGTGTGGCGAACTACTTTTATTCGAAAAACACTGGGAACTCAAACCTCCGCCGCCATCTCTCAAAGCAACACACGAAGGTGTACGACGACGCGATCTCAAAGTACGGTTGGAGCTACAAGCTATCGACCCAATCGGAGGACCCGTCCAGACACCAGAACAACCGTAAGCTACGCAACCAGGACATTCCGTCGTTCTCTCCAGGGTCATTCCTTGACCACCTTGTTCGCTTCATTGTCGCCGATGATCAGGTAGGTTTCATTTGTCTCATATTCTTCCACTCTCATTGATGTATTTAGTCGATCCGTGTCGTCGAATGTCCCAAATTTCGACAGTTGTGTATGGTCCTCCGCGAGACCCTCGTTGATGCCGACATCCCTGGCCGCGATAAGATGAGGGAAGCGATAATCACTCGTTGGCAGACGTCTTTCGAGAAGCTCAAACACGATCTTTCTGTATTCCGATTACCTTTGTTTTAACTAATGTTAACTGATTTTGGACAATAGAATGCTTGCGGTCGAATCAGTTTCACCGCAGATGCTTGGTCAAACGTGAACTTGGCGTCATACTTAGCGCTTACCGCACATTGGATCTCGCTTGATGCGTCGAGTGGACGCCTTACTCTCAGAGCTGCGCTTATAGGTTTTCATCGTCTCTGTTGCGCAGCAATGCACGCAGCTAACAGGAATGGTGTTCTCACCTTTGAGTAGGTTGAGAGACTGCAAGAGTGGAGAGGGCGCACAAGTGAGAAAGAGAGTGAATATCTATTCGCCTCCCTCCCCATAGGAGGGTTTTTATACTCTATGGTCCTACCCTGACCATTTGCGTAAAAGTGATGAGTACAGGCGTCCACAATATCGCGTTTTTACACACGCCTGATGTAAACTACCACTTCGAGATAGGCATAGGGC
This sequence comes from Lactarius hatsudake, assembly GCA_024734325.1. NCBI lineage: Eukaryota > Fungi > Basidiomycota > Agaricomycetes > Russulales > Russulaceae > Lactarius > Lactarius hatsudake. Next base: position 59,755 of record JANSJP010000208.1, on the reverse strand, counting down.
TTCTCTCACTTGGAGGGCGTATTGCGCCCGTTGTAGTACGTATCCCAACTACCGTAATAGGCAAACATACTACTGTAATGTCGTAACGGCTATAGATAAGGTCCTTACGTACTTATCACGTTCCAACACTCCCCCTTGCTTAGTGCAGCTACGAAAGCGCTTCTAAGCAATTGATAGCATCCTCACGAGCCTAGGCGTCGAGTGAGGGTTGTGTAAGAGTCGATTAGTAGTGTCGTGTCCAATCTGAGTCTCTAACACGTCTCATCAAGTTGTGAATGTCCATTATAAACGACATTTTCCAACTGGGCGTGTCATATGTCATCCCCATTAGGGACAGGACATGCGAGCTCCCCTCTGGTAGCTCATGAAAGGCTTGGAGCCAGTTGTCAGCTGGTTAAAGCGACATTACACCATAACTTGAAGAGAATAAGGTGACTCTGTCCCGTTTTAAGGAGACAGTTGCTCGTGATGCACTCCTCTGAAGAAGAAGCGGTGGATGCTGTTGAACATAGAGAAACATATGTTCAGCTTCAGAAGGTGCGGTGGCAGTGGAGGGACAAAAGTTCCTTCACGCTTTCCCCTCACGAGTCACCATCATCAGATATGGTGTGTGTGCGCGGTAGCGCACCAAACTCTAGCCCTAGCTGTTCCCTGAATTTAAGGAACTTAATGCGACCCAGATTCTTAGTAAAAAGATCTGCGGGGTTCTCGGCTCCTTCAATAAAGAATAGTTCTATCTTCTTCTCACGGATCACATCACGAATGTAATGGTGACGTAGATCAATGTGTTTGATCCGTTTCTCCTGAACAGGATTTGAAGATAAGAATATGGAGCCTTGATTATCTCCGCATAATGGAATAGGTCCGAGGTTTATTCCAAGCTCACTAAACAGCGAGCGAATCCAGACCAATTGTCTGCTTGTGTCACACAGCGACATGTATTCTGCTTCAGTAGATGAGAGCGCAATTGACTTCTGCGCTCTCGAGTTCCAGCAGAACACTCCATTTGCCATTTTTACTAAGTAGCCCGTAGTGGACTTTCTGGTTGTTGGGTCAGAGGCCCAATCAGAATCTGCATATGCTATTATACCACCATCGCTTTTGCCATCAAAGACAAGCGCATAATTAGAGGTACCAAGTAAGTAGTGGCAAATATAAAGTGCGCGCTTCATATGGTCCTCAGATGGGTTGGCAGCAAACTGCGCCATTTTGGTAACAGCATAGGCAATATCCGGTCGCGTTCCAATCATTATGTATAGGAGAGATCCTATTACTTGTTGATATGACGCGCGGATCTCTGGGGTTGCAGTTCCCTTATTAGGGATTGGATGGTACCCTTCCGGTAGTGGGGTAGGTACTGATTTGGCGTTAATCAGATTAAAACGCTGCAGCACTTTCTGAAGGTAATCCTGCTGATCTATCAGGATTCTACCCTTAGAACGTAGTATGCGCATGCGTAGAAATTCTTTGGTATCACCCAAGTCTCTGCATTCCCAAATCTCCATGAAGCGTTTCTTCAGGGATGCTATGTCCTTTTTATTTCTTCCAAGGAAGAGGATATCATCGACATAGACGATGACTACAATAGTTCTGTCGTCATTTACAAACAGACCTGAGTCTGATTGAAGTCTTGTGCAGCTAAGAGTACTCATGGACTTATCCAGCGCTCTCCACCAAGCGAGTGCTGCTTGTTTAAGTCCATATATTGCTTTCCTCAAGCGCATGACTTTATTTTGTTGGCTAGGGTCTTTAAACCCTTCAGGTTGTTCCATGTAGAGTTCCTCATCGAGGTCTCCATATAGGAAGGCAGTTTTGACGTCAAGTCCAGAGATGTGCCAATCCTTCAGCGCAGTAAGCGCGAGCATCATCCGGACTGTCTCAAACCGTACCACTGGTGAGAATATTTCGTCGTAATCAATGCCTTCAACCTGAGAGAAGCCTTTGGCGACTAGCCTGGCTTTCTTACGGCCATCTGACTTTAAGTCAAATACCCATCTATTCTTGATCACCCTTCTGCCTTTTGGCGGGTTGACAAGATCATAGACTCTGCGTTTGCGTAGAGAGTCAAGCTCTTCTTCGCACGCATTACGCCACTCCCCCTGGGATTCACTTGGCATTTTGAGAATGTCCTTATAGGTCCATTCACGTATATTAGAGGTATCAGGTGACTCTAGATCCACTGGTGAAACTGCTTTGGCGAGCAGAAGATCTAGAAATTTGACTCCCCCTTCCTGAGCTAGGCGGATCAGAAGTTGCTGATCAACTTCGTCTGAATCATGCGGATTATCACTCTTCGCACTGGAAGAATCAGAATCGGCTGGGTCAGGATTAACACCTGAGACCGTCTGATCTTGACGCGAACGCGGCTGGGAGCTACCCGGCTGCGGTGCCGTCAACTGTCGCCATGTGCGAGTCTGCGCAATGTCTCGAATAATCATAGTAGGAGGCCTATCTCCATAGACATTTTCAGGACGAGTAACTGGTTTCCTTATACGCCCCGATCTCCTAGGTTCACTAGGACCAGGTACTGGAACAGGGGGTAAAGGCGGAGGTAGCTGCGATCCAGATCCTCCAGTAGAACTACTAGGAGGAGGTCCAGCGGCCGGCTGGGGAGCGCTTCTCCCTTTGGTATTAGGAGGCTCAGGTGGTAGGTCGTCATCATCACCGGGAGTGGTATCGTCATTTGACAGCTCATCTGGAGCTGTGTCATCTAACTGAGTTACACCACGGGGCATACTCCTAGAATTATCTTTAGGACATCTAGGAAATAACGCTTCATCAAAGAGAGCCTTGTCCGAATAGAACAAGGTATTTGGTGTGCGCATGAAGACATCAGCCTTCATTCCAGCTCCTCTTCCGAGGTAAATCATTAGCTCGCTTTTGGGAGAAAGTTTATTCACCCGGCGAGCTTCTGGAATATGTACGTAGGCGCCACAACCAAATACTCTGAGATGCGATATGTCAGGGACGTCATTGTGTAATAGTTTGTAAGGAGTCTGCCATTTGAGGCGACTTATGGGGTTCTATTGTAACAATGTGCAGCATGTTGTACTGCAAATTCCCACCAACTCTGTGGTAAACAAGCATCAAGGCGCATGGCCTGAGCTTTGTCCATTATGGTACGCATAAAGCGCTCAGCGCACCCATTTTGCTGTGGCGTATGTGGCGCAGACTGTAGCACTGTTATGCCGGCATCCTTAAGCTGCTTTAAGAAAGCGTCCGATTTATATTCACCGCCGGCATCAGACATCCATTCTTTTATGGTAGCGTCAAATTGATTTTTTATTAACGCGAGCCACTGCTTTAGTGCCGTAATAGCAGAGGCCTTATCCCGTAAAAGAGTAATCCATGCAAACGAAGTATAATCGTCAAAAAAGACGATAAAGTACTTGTATTTGTGATATGACGGTATAGGGAAGCTTTTCAAATCAGAATGAATTCGATTGAAAGAGGCTTTAGCCCTTGTATCGGATGGAGGATGTGAGGCAGCAGGCATTTTGCCTTGTGCGCACCCAGGACATATTACATCAGAGGTGGGAATTGATATCCCTTCTGGAAAGCCCTTAGTGTGTTCCTTAGCTCGTCTTAGAACCTCTTTGGATGGGTGTCCGAGGCGACGATGCATAAGGTCATAGTCTACATTAATTAACGCAGACTGGTTCGCAATATGCGACTCAGTTAGAGTGGATATAGAGGCATCTAGCCAATATAGGGATTGTCCGTGAAGAAGGGGTTTACATTGGACAATCTTTTTATTTTTATGTAGCAAGTTAATATGCCGCGAATTCCCCAAAACGCGCAAACCTTGCTGTAGAAAAACTCCCATAGATAGAAGACGCGTGCTCATAGAAGGTATGTATAGAACCGGATATACCCGAGTAATAACGGGTTTGTCTGCGACATAATGTTCTAGCAAGACTGTTCCGGTTCCCTCAACATACAACATTTGAGCTGCCGTCTTTACAGGAATTCGTTCAGACTTAGCAATTTGCTTGTAATCGATGAAGTCACTAAGTTTATTAGTGAAGTGTGCTGATGCTCCTGAGTCAAGGAGCCACATATTTTGAGTGCGCTTTAAACACTCTGCGCATTGACTGAAGTACTCATTGTGCTCACACTCAAGTAAATCGAGGAGAGCGCTGCTAATATTGTACATATCGAGTGACTTCGGTACTATTACATGCGAATCCCGTAGATATACGTAACCGTTACAACTGCCATCCCTTAGACTTTTTGGGGGCAGGGCTAATACTGTAACGTTATCAGCATGTGGTGCGCAAAGTGAAGAAGAGACGTACTCTTCTTCATCAGATCCCCAATCAAGGGAGATCTCGTCATCCGGTCCGGTTAGAAAAGACTCCGGAGTCAGCGAACGGCCAGTAGAGGCCGGTGTCGGGATAAGAGGGTCGAAACGGGGGTCCGTTGGACGACCATTATCGTACAGGAACTGCTGGTTACTGCGCCAGATTGCTTCAATTTTGTCATTAGAACGTGATCCACCAAGGGTGTCCTTTTCGCGAGTAGCCTTCTTGACTGTTGCTTCAACAATTGAAGCAGGGTTGACGTAAGGAGGCGTGGGGCACGGTTTTCTTTATCAGAATCCCCATCGCTTATCGTCAGTCCTGATAAGTCAAGTTGGAGAGCGTTAGAACGCTCACCGAATATTTCCGTGTCATCTAGCCCGGCGATATTCATGATCGGTTGTGCGCTGCCAGAAGGCTGCTGCGACATATCGATATCGACATCAGAGTCATACTCCTCGTCCATGAACTTTTCGATACGGGGACGCATCTGCGCGTCAATCTCGGCAAAGCGCTGCTCGAGCGTCTTTACGGTCTGGACTGTAGCGGGTACATCCAGCCGTTCAGCGAGCGTCAATGCCTTATTGACGGAAGGGAAGAAGCCGGGGGGTCCTCTGAGGTGAGGAAGATTCGACTTCGATCCGCGTAGAGACACCAGATGACCCAATATGAGTCACCTTGTGGGAAGTAGGAGGGGCTAGTGCGGCGACAGAAGCAATATGCGAGTGCTGTGGAGCACGGGCAGGTGCCTTGCCTTTCCCTTTGCCTTTGCCTCTTCCGGAACCACGTCCTCCGCGCTGCCTGAAAGGCTGCTGCTGATTGGACGGGCCGGGAGCGCTAGGCTGCTGCGACGTACCCTGCTTCGAAAAGCGAGGGTCGGTGCGCTTCCGTTTAACGGCAGAAAGCTTCTGCGCGTTATGAACGGCCTTATGCTGTCCTCGATTCGTCTCAGTCTCATACTGGCTCTCAACACAAGCCGAGACTGTATCGAGCTTAAGATCTGCAATGGGAAGGTTGTTGCACATGACAGGGATAAGGTGCTCCCATTTCTGGGGCAAAGCGGACATGGCGATAAGAGCCTGCAAGCTGAGGCTTGATGGCAAGTGTGGTGGCGGCAGCACAGTTCCGATAGTAACGGAACCAAGACGAGAGAAGGCGGCTGCCATCTTCTTGAATTGAGGGGCAGGGTGCTGATTAGAATTGAAGCGAATAGAAATCGCTTCTTTGAAGTCTTTGTAGATGCGGGGCATAGATACCGCACCGTACCGGTCTTTTACGGAGTCCCAGAGCGCCTGGGAAGTGTTCCCAGTGACAGCCTGCTGTATAGTGGGCGAAAGGCGGAGGGTGAGATTACCCCTAGCCATCTCATCGCTTCGATCCCAAGCTGGCTGTTCAGCAGCAGCAGCGGGACGAGCGATGGTACCAGCGACAAAGCCCCAGAGCCCTTGGGACATAAAGAACGCGGTCATCTGCTGAGACCAAGTGGCCCAATTAGAGCCATCGAAGACGGGGACAAGCTGAGTGAGTTGAGAGGACATAGTTTTGATAGATCTGTTGGCTTTGAGAACGTCAGCATTGCGTTATTATAATAACAATACTGAGTGAATCAAAAAGAATTGCCAACGCCAGAGCACGGCTAATAGCAATACAATGCGTGACAATAGCCCAATATTAGGCTGTTTCCAACAGAATGGGCAGCGCCCATTTTGACATTTGGATCACAAATGCCATGCGTCGGACTATCCTGCTCGACGTCACCCCAAGGTTGAGCTATTCGACACTCCAAAGTTAATTGGAGCCGTAATAGAGCCTTGTTTAGTTAGGCGATTGGCCAAGTCTGTGTACTCCTCAAGAGCACAATACTGAGCTCGCTATTTACCAGGGAGCCTCCTTGAGTCTAGTGCCTACAACCGCACGAGTACCTCTTTGCAAAGGTAACAACATGGTGGGCGATGACCACAAGGCGCAACTCTGTCAAAGAGTGCGACGGCAAACCCTGTAGCAGGGCCCATAACCTGTTGCGCAGCAATGCACGCAGCTAACAGGAATGGTGTTCTCACCTTTGAGTAGGTTGAGAGACTGCAAGAGTGGAGAGGGCGCACAAGTGAGAAAGAGAGTGAATATCTATTCGCCTCCCTCCCATAGGAGGGTTTTTATACTCTATGGTCCTACCCTGACCATTTGCAGTAAAAGTGATGAGTACAGGCGTCCACAATATCGCGTTTTTACACACGCCTGATGTAAACTACCACTTCGAGATAGGCATAGGGCTTCTCTCACTTGGAGGGCGTATTGCGCCCGTTGTAGTACGTATCCCAACTACCGTAATAGGCAAACATACTACTGTAATGTCGTAACGGCTATAGATAAGGTCCTTACGTACTTATCACGTTCCAACAGTCTCAAGAAGAAACACACGGGCCGCAACATCGCAAGGACTATTCTTCACCTCATTGATCGGGCTGGCGTTACACTCAACGTGCGTTTCCTTCTTTTTTTGGTTATTCAGTGTCTAATTCCTTGTTAGATCGGCCACATAACACTTGACAACGCCGAGAATAATGCAGTAGCCATGCGAGAGCTGGAAGCTCTTCTTGCTGCCCGTGAGACGAACATTGAAATCGATTTTGATCACTTGAACCACCGCATCCGGTGTTATGCTCACATAGTAAACATCTGTTCTTCTCATGTTGTCGCCTCCGTTACTTCTACTTCTAAATCGTACCTCACCGACCTCGGAGTTACTCCTGATACGCACCACCCTGTCTGTGACGAATCGGACGACGAATCGGACGATGGCGACACCAATCTCCATCGTGAGATCGACGAGCTGGATCTCGCCGATGGCTACGACGACAGCCATGACTCCAAGTTGAAATCTTGGGTCGCAGGCATCAAACGCGACCCCGTCAGGCGCGCTCGGAGGGTCGTTCGCCTTCTACGTTCTTCAGACCTTCACCGGGAAGACTTTCTCACAGTCATCAGGGATGGGAACGAGCGTGGATGGTTCACCAGGAAGATCGATGGCAAGCGTACTCCAGTTCAAATTCCAGAGCTACAGCTTCTCAGGGACGTGAAGACGAGGTGGGATTCCGTATATATGATGTTGGAACGTCTAAGACTTCTTCGACCGGTTCGTTCGTCTCGCCCTCTGCTGGATACTAATTGACGGTTTATATTCAACTACAGGCTATCAAATGGTACTTCAACATGAAGTTACACGAGTCCCCTTATAAGTTGTCGGAATCCGATTGGGACGTCCTGGAGGGTTTGGAAGAGGTCTTGGAGGTGAGTGGCCGCTTGCTCATTCACCGCTTGCGCTAATCGCTATGGTGACAGGTACCTCACTCTTTCCAGCAGTCCATGTCGTCCAAATTGACGCCAGTCTTATCGCGCGCCATCATCAACTTCGAAATGATGATGGCTCAGTGGGAAAAAAATCGGGAGCGAACATGCTATTCTCAGGCCCTGGACGCAAGTCGGCTTGCGTTGGGCAACCAAATATTATATTCGAATGGACGATACGGAGGCCTACATCATCGCCATGTGTAAGTTTATTCATGTCATTGCGCTGCTGCCGTTTTTTTAAAATTCTTTAGTCCTCAACCCATCTATTCGCTTCTCGTGGATTGAGACTCAGTGGGAGACCAAATATATCCAGAGTTCGAGGGATATAATCAAGAAGCGTGTAAGTTTCGAACAATATTCTCTATATATCTTAGCTGGCTCTTGTGCAGATGGCCCGTTACCATGGCCACAAATCGTTGACAACTGCGACTGAGGTGCCTAGTGACCCTAGTCCTCCCCCTGTCCAACAACCTGCTCCAGCCGCTCGAAGCAAACCACCTCCAACGCGATTCAAAGTTGAGAGTCCCACGTTGGGAAAGAAGTCGTCTCATAGGTTGTCCGTAGAAGCCGAGTACTGGAAGTACGCGTCGGGCGAGACGTCTTCTGAGGATATCGACATCCTGCGCTTCTGGGAGGTAGGTTTGTTGATAAGTGACCCTTGCGCACTTAGCGGCTCAGAGGACAATCAGATATGGACTGCTGTAGATAAGATATACAGGACTCGTGTAGATTAGATTATTATGATCACACAATCTCGGACTTATTGTATTTACTTATCTATGACATCACTGTACACTATGACATCATAGGATCCAGACTTTGCGTTGTATTCAACGCCCTTATACTTTCCCTTTGTTCTATCCTTATTATGATGTCAGTATGATATCATTAGTCTAGATTCTCCTTGTACTCTTGACCCTTGTTCTCAGAACGTCCACTCCTTTGTCCGTTTATAGAACAATAACTCTTGTACTTACTGTGACTCTGTGTTACTAGCGTCACCCTGTATTTTGTATAAGTAGTGCAGCTTGTACGCTCCTGGTCCACATCAGTTCTCATCTGTTGTGTGCCAGGTATGTTTCCTACTCATGTATAAACATCAGTTCTCATCTGTTGTGTGCCAGACATATCATCTGCTTCACTTGCTTGATTACACTCTGTTGCTGCTTCCAGTCACCTTCTGTATCTCACCACAGTCTCCCTTGTCCACTGTGAGTATAGTCCCTATGTGCACTGTTCATCAGGTTATGGGCCCTGGTGCCCAAGCCACTCCACCTGGCTGGTCACTGTGTTCTTAGGATCACACACCAGGTCAAGGTCTGTCTGGGGCCTCACCAGCCTTGCCCAAGGCAGTTGACACTGGGGCGCCAGTGGTCACTGCTGAGGAACCTCCTGTTACTATGTATTGCCCAGTATGTAACGCCACCAGCGGGGCGACGTTCGGCGCCCAAGGCACCCGCGGCAAGCTTAGCAGAAGACGACTTAGGCATTGTCGACGACGATGACAAAGGAGACTGAGATCGGTCAAAGGCACACGCACGAAGAGGCGAGGCGAGAACGGTGATGCACAAGATAAGCGGAAAGGAGCTTAGAGCGAGGCAGAGCAGAGTTCCCAAGATACTAGCTGGTATTGCTAAGTAACTCAAGTCTGGGGACTTGAGGACGAAACAACTACAGGTATATATACATGCAGGTACATAAGGTTCGTACCCAGCTAAGTCCGCTCTCTCGGGTTCTGTGGTCCGTGCGCAGACGCGGAACCTTCTAGAAAGGTCACGCGGTCGATTGCGCCATCTATCGTCATCGGCCCAGGTCAGCCTAGGCTTCAGTCACGTGATCGGTGACGTCAGAGTCCAGAGCCTTCCGGAACCTCTCCCTAGCACGCGCCAATGTACCACTGCTGGCATCCTGCGGGCTCTCCGGGCCCTGCACCAGGTCCCCGGCAGTCGGCGTGGTCGGAGATCGTAACACAGTAGTCCTACTTTCACCCCTACTGTATTCCTAGCCCCTGCGCTATGCGCAAGGAGATTGGATCTGGTAGCCCCTTAATCCATATCCAGGTGTGCATGGCCCACTGGGCTGTGTATTGTGGAGCTTAGCGCCAGCTGTCTCTGGTGCTCCACACTGGGCGCAGGATCTCCTCACCATGGGAGTGTAAAACCTGGTTCAGACTCTGGGGGGTGTTCACCTTATGGTGTTCTGCAACCAGATACCTGCCTTGTAGCAGCAATGGGAAAGGATTCAGTAAAGCCACTTGTGGCGATGAGGCAACCAATAGGCCAAGAAGGCTGAGGTAGACAGCCTTGGGCTCTGAAAGCATCCATTTCATTTCCCCCTGACGCAAACTGGTGAAGCTGTGTCTTAGACACATCCTGGCTGGCAGCTAGCTTCCAGTATGGCAAAGGGATTCTTCCACCCTGGGCCTAGCCCTTGTATCACTGGCATACCATCAGGAGGCAGGACGCGTTAGCGTTCTGGCCTTACAGATTCACAGACAGGAGTGGTACCCCCCCATCACATCTTGCAACTGTTATGAAGCACTATCGCTGACTGCTCCTCGGCGATAGATAAATCATCCCTATGGCATCTTCCAACAACTCTTCTCGCGCTGCCTCGCCCACTGGTGCCACCGGTGCAGCTGCAGGCGCCACAGCAGGTGGCTCACTCCCACCTGCTACTGGGTCCACACCCTCCTCGCGTATCTCAAACGCGTATGGCAATTCCTTCAGCATGCCTTCGGGCATTCATCTTACCAGATTCGACGGGTCCAACTGGAACGAGTGGTCCGGGACCCTGGAGGCCATCCTCACGCTACACGAAGCTGAGGACGTGTTCTACCTCCAGGTCCCACCCTCAGGAGTCACTGCAGATGAGTGGGACTCTGTCCAGCGTCGGGCTAAGGCGTACCTCCGCCTCTATCTCAAACCCGATGTCTACTCCCTCATTGCCGACCCTCTTGTCTACCCCACCTTCAAATCAAAGTGGGACAAGCTGAAGGATGTCTACGCTGGTGCTAGCGGCAGCACCACCATCTTCAATCTGTGGATCCAATTAACTCAAGCCCGCCTCGACGACTCCGCACCTATGGCCTCTCAGTTGGCTAAGCTCAATGAGCTGCGGGTCGGCCTTTCCAATGCACAGATGGGTGTCACTGACACCCAATTCTGTCTCATACTTCTCCACGCCCTACCAGCCTCTTATGAGGTTCTGGCTTCCACCATCCTTGCCAGTGGCGCCCCCTCCAAACTCAAGCACGCTGAAATAATTGCGCGCATCGTCTCGGAGGAAGCGCGCCACACTGGCCCTTCTGGCTCCTCACTCAACAAGGCCGCCCCCATTAAGCCCACTAGCGGTGGCCATAAGAAGAAAGACCATTCTCAACTTACGTGCCATTATTGTAACAAAAAGGGGCATATCAAGCCTGATTGTAGGCAGAGGAAGAAGGATGAAGCTGCGGGGAAGCTTAAGGACACAGGCAACAAGGCTGCCAACTCACATGTACTAGTACCTACCACCGCCTCCATTAAGGAGGTTGATGACGAGCCCGCCATTAACTGGGTGGACAATGCAGTTGGAGTTGCCTTGTATGCTGCCTCGCGTGTGCGTTGGATGATGGACAGTGGTGCAACACACCACATCACACCACATCGGTCCGACTTCAAGGACTACACCCCGTGTAAAGGTGCTGTACGCCTGGGTGATAAGTCCACTATCGACCAAGTTGGTGTAGGCTCCGTCGTCTTCACTACGAGCCAAGGCATTCCGATCACCCTCAGTAATGTGCTACACCTTCCACAGGTGAAGACACGCTTCTTGTCAACGCGTGCCTTAGCACAAAAGGGTGCGGAAGTGGCCTTTGACAGTGGCTCATTTAAAATATCTGTCAGTAAACAATGTGTAGCTGTTGGCTACTTGGAGGACAACCTTTACTGGTTGGACACTTCAAGCATTGGCCTCAATGCTCACGTCAAAAGTGCTGCCACCACTCTTGATATCTGGCATCAGTGCATGGGACACATCTCCCCTGCTGCTCTTAAGTCGTACGGTCCCTCTGCCACTACTGGCATGGACATTGACAGCTCTACTACGCACACTGCTGTGTGTCGTGGGTGCGAGTTAGGCAAATCCACTCGCCAACCCTTCTCTGCGTCCTCCACCAAAAGGACAACCCGTATCTTTGAGATTGTACACAGTGACCTCGCCGGTCCAATGCAAACTCAGTCCCTACAAGGCTCTGCGTACACCGCCACCTTCATAGACGACCACTCCAAACATGCAGTGGTGTACTTTATCAAGTCAAAGGATCAGTTTGTGAAAGCGCTGCAGATGTATTTGGCCTGGGGTGAAACCCAGACGACCCATAAACTGCGCGCACTCCACTCTGACCGCGGAGGCGAGTACATGGCGAGCCAAGTACAGGACATTCTCAAGCAGAGAGGGATAGAGCATCACCTTACGATGCCAGGTTCACCACAATCGAACGGGAAAGCCGAGCGGTTTAACTGCACCATCACAGACAAGGCAATGGCCATGCTACACACACCAGGCATGTCTAAAGGCTTTTGGGAGCATGCTATGAGCACTGCGGTACACATCTATAACCGCTCTCCCACCCGTACGCTCAAGTGGCGCACACCTTATGAGCTCTGGTACTCTGGCAAGGTACCAGATGTCTCTCATTTACGCGTCTTTGGATGCAAGGGGTACATGCACGTACCCGCTGATAAGCGTCGCAAATTGGATGCGAAGGCTATTGAAGTCACGCTTATTGGGTTTGAGCCCGAATCTAAGGGCTATAAGCTCTGGGACCGCCAAACCCGCTCTGTCCGTTTGTCCAGGGATGTGACATTCGACGAGAGTAGCTTCCCGTCCCTCCAGGGTGTTGAGCCACACCCACAACCTTCTCAAGTGGCCCCACAACCACTACCTCCACCAGTGATTGCCGTACCTAGCACGTCGGCGTTACCACCACAGCGAGCACCCTCCCCTGCACACTCAGACAGTAGTGAGGAGGAGGATGTTGAAGACATTCTAGACCCTAAACAAGAGCGTCCCCACATGCCACCGCCACCTGCACCACCCACTCTTCCTGTAACTCCTAAGCGTGAGCAGCCCACTCCCACCTCGCCACCGCCGCGTCAAAGCGCAACGCGCATTATGCACCATGTCCCCCCTCCCTCACCAGACACTAATATGCCTGGAGGTTTTGAGGACCGTGCACAGCGAAGTCAGCTGCTGCGCGAGATGGACAATGCGCCTAGACGCTCTGCCCATGCACCCGTGCCCAACCCCCGCTACTTCTCAGCGGATAATGTGGCCATGCGCGGCAGACGGTTGGGATATGCGGAGCTGTTGGCTGCAGCTTATATAGGAAGAGATCCTGCATCTTATGCAGAGGCCATGCGGTCTGTGGATGCAGATGAGTGGACTAAGGCGTGTCAATACATCAGGAAAACATATGTTTTTCTTATTTATACTTTCTGTTCTTTTATCACTTTCAGCAAGGGAATAAAGGACCCTTTCAGAAAAGAACCAACTACTTGCAAAAAAGAAATCCCCTCTTCTTTGTCTGTACTTTTTATACTTTTTAGGCATATTTCTGGGGAAAAAATTGGATTTTGGTCCGATTTTGAAATTTTGGTCCGATTTATTACCATATATGGTAATTTTCGGACCAAAAAAATAAGGTTTGGTCCGATATTTCCATTTTTGGTCATTTTATTTTGTCCATTTTTGGTCATTTGGTACTCTACTTATCCTGTACTTTTTTTGGCAGTTCAGCAAGTAAAAAAAAAAGAAAGAGGGATTTCTTTTCTTACTTTTTCTAATTTTTTTCTGAAAAGAACAGAAAGTACAGAAAAGTGTGGATAAGTAAAACATATGTTTTCCTGATGTATGAAATGGACGCACTTGCCCATAATGGCACCTGGGAGTTAGTAGATCTCCCGCCTAATCGAAAGGCAGTAAAATCCAAATGGGTCTTCAAGCTCAAGGCGGATGGCCGCTACAGAGCTCGCTTGGTGGCTAAGGGATTCACGCAGATCCCTGGTATAGACTTTGATGAAACCTTCTCCCCCGTCGCACGATTTGAGTCGCTACGATTACTTCTGGCGTTGGCCGCGCTGGAGGACTGGCACATCCATCAGATGGATGTCAAGTCTGCGTTCCTCAATGGCGTGCTTGACGAGGAGATATACATGGAGCAACCACAAGGATTCATCACCACTGGTGCAGAGACGAAGGTGGTGTCACCTAGTCAAGGCGATATATGGTCTCAAACAAGCCTCCCGTGCATGGAACTTGCAATTCCATGGAGTGTTACTTGCACTCGGCTTAAGCGGATGTTTGCCGATGCCGGCGTATATGTGTTGCCTCAACGAGAGGGGGATGGACCACTCTTCGTTATCGTTTACATTGACGACATCACTATATTGGGTGCTTCCTTGGAAAGGATTAAGCGTTTGAAGTCAGACCTTTCTGAACGCTATGAGATGACAGATCTCGGGGAGATAGAGTCCTATCTTGGTATGCGCATTGTGCGCGACCGCTCCCTCAGACGCATCGAAATAGATCAGTCTGGCTATGTCAAGGATGTCCTTGAACGCTTTGGCATGTCTGATGCCATTCCACACTCCACACCCTTGCCCGCTGGTGCTGACGAGCACCTTCATAAATATACGGGTCAGGCTACTGCCTCTGACATTACGCACTACCAGTCACTCATTGGTAGTCTGCTGTACGTTCAGATTGGTACTAGACCAGACATTTCCTTCGCTGTGTCACGTCTGGCGCAGTATGCAGCGAATCCTTCACCCCAACATCTGCAACTTGCGCAATACGTTCTGGCTTACCTAGTAGGCACTGTGGACATGCGGATAGTCTATGATGGCGCCAGTGGAGACGGCCTTCATGGCTACTCTGATTCTTCCCTGGGTGACCAGGTTGATGACAGACACTCCACTTCGGGTTATGTGTTCCTTTTAGCCAATGGTGCAATAAGCTGGTCTTCGCGAAAGCAAAAGACAGTGGCCCAAAACACTACAGAGGCGGAATACATGGCCATGACCGATGCGGCCAACCAAGCCGCTTGGTATCAGAGCTTCCTTGCGGAACTCGGGTACGAGGTCGACGACCCCATCCCACTGCATGGTGACAACAAGGGTGCCATTGACTTGGCCTTGAACCCTGTCACTGGGAGGCGATCAAAGCACATTGCCATTAGGCATCATGTCATAAGGGAGTACATCGAAAAGGGGACCATCACCCTCATTAGAACCCCCACTGCGGAAATGGTTGCGGACGGCTTTACCAAGTCGCTTGCACGTGTCCTGCTGCAGCAACACAATGTTGACATGGGCTTGTGCTAGTCCTAGATTGCTCATCACAGGGAGATGTTGATAAGTGACCCTTGCGCACTTAGCGGCTCAGAGGACAATCAGATATGGACTGCTGTAGATAAGATATACAGGACTCGTGTAGATTAGATTATTATGATCACACAATCTCGGACTTATTGTATTTACTTATCTATGACATCACTGTACACTATGACATCATAGGATCCGGACTTTGCGTTGTATTCAACGCCCTTATACTTTCCCTTTGTTCTATCCTTATTATGATGTCAGTATGATATCATTAGTCTAGATTCTCCTTGTACTCTTGACCCTTGTTCTCAGAACGTCCACTCCTTTGTCCGTTTATAGAACAATAACTCTTGTACTTACTGTGACTCTGTGTTACTAGCGTCACCCTGTATTTTGTATAAGTAGTGCAGCTTGTACGCTCCTGGTCCACATCAGTTCTCATCTGTTGTGTGCCAGGTATGTTTCCTACTCATGTATAAACATCAGTTCTCACTGGCATCTGTTGTGTGCCAGACATATCATCTGCTTCACTTGCTTGATTACACTCTGTTGCTGCTTCCAGTCACCTTCTGTATCTCACCACAGTCTCCCTTGTCCACTGTGAGTATAGTCCCTATGTGCACTGTTCATCAAGGTTCCTCTGACCTAACGAGGCTTGGGGCTCTGACTCACTTTGCGAATAGGCTAACAAGACCGAGTTCCCCACGTTGTACGATATGGCTATGGACTTCCTCCCTATCCAGGCGACGTCCATACCATGCGAGCGCGTGTTCTCGTCGGCAAAGGAGACGGACACCGCAAAACGAAACCGGGTCAACTCAGTACTCATGGAAGCCCTTCAAATGCTCAAATTCAGTCTCAAGAAGGAACGGCTTGATTTCACGACGGGGTGGTCGACGTCGGAAGCGGCTATGGGTGAGGTGCCGATGCCAGCCGGCGATCCTCTCGGCACTCTCTTCACGGGCGATTCTGATGCGGCGTTGGACAAAATTTTGAAGGATTTGGATACGTACGATTACGACTGTTAACTACGTAGCTACTTGTAGTCTTTGAGGGGGATATCAAAGCGGACTATACAGTGTGTTTTTCCATCGGAGCCAATATCGGAGTTTTGAGCACCAGCAAAGCAACACACCTGACTTCTGTTGTTCATACTACATGTTGACGATGACCATGCGCCCTCCGAAGCGACGACAAACCTCTGAGAGACGACCTACTCTCCAACTGGATTTCGTGCGTGTTGGTGGTCGGTACCGAGTAGGAAATCTGCTTGGTTCTGGTGGTTCTGGTGAGCCCGACTCTGACTGATGTTCGACGCCTTTCTGAGCTCTCTAGGGAGCGTCTATCAAGGGAGGGATATTAAGACAGGTAATGAAATTGCTTTGAAGATAGGGCGTGCAGATCACTTGTCTTCAAGGCTCAGTCATGAATACAACGTGTATACGACACTTGCTGGTGGCGCGGGTATATCTCAGGTACACTGGTACGGGAAGGAAGGCGCGCATGAAGTCATCGTCCTGGAGCACCTTGGAACCTCACTCGGTGATTTGGTCGACGAAAAACAGGTTGGCCTCAGCAAGGCGTTTCTGTACGCCCCCCAAATGGTGTGTATGTTGCATACAGAGAAGAACTTACTAAGGACTCTCTTGCATTCCCAGCTCTCGGCAGTCAAGTCGCTACATACTCGACATTACATCCACCGTGATATCAAGCCAGGAAATTTCATGGTCCGAGCTAATAACAGCCACCCTACTGTCTTCCTTATCGATTTCGGCTTGGCGCGCCTATTCCGCAATCCCGCAACTTATCTACACACCCCACACTCCACAGCCGACCCATTTGTTGGTACTGTCCCGTTCATGTCGATCAATGGCCACCAAGGACGTGCCCAATCGCGTCGTGACGACCTGGAGTCTCTTGTCTATACTATCGTTTATTCAGCGCGCGGTGACTTGCCTTGGATGGGTATATCTACTCGCGGTGACCAGAGGGCCCAGGCGGTCCTTCAGAAAAAATTGTCAGTCACAGCAGAAGAGCTGTGCGAAGGCTTACCTGCTCCCTTTTGCAAATTCGTCGACTATGTCCATTCGCTTGGCTTCGACGAGAAGCCAGACTACCCACGCCTTCATTCGATTCTCTTATGGTGCTCGGCGGCCGAGAGTGACCACCCTGTCAAAGTGCTATCCCCCCCTGCCATCTCCCCTATTCTCAATGGTCGGGTGTAAGTAGACCCCACGCTGTACGAATAACATGTGACCGGTACTGATTACTCGCTCAGTCTTCGCTCTTCAACTCGCACAAAGGCCCCATCGTCAGCCAGTGGTCAGTTTTTTCTCACTCACTCCTGCGAGAACCCCTTGGAAATAATACTGATTCGGTGTTTAGTCTTCAGTGTGTAGTGTTCATGTGTACCAATTCTTTTGTAGTTTGGTGTGGGACCTATGCCTGTATAACTTAGTCGTGTTTTGACATCGTAGGGGTTATCGTTATTTCACGAGAATTTATTTTATGTTAGGCGTCTGAGCGTTCTGAACCCTGAACCATGAGCTTCTGCTTAGAGGTAATTTTGTCTCCCTTGCAACACGCCACGCCCTTGTCCCAACCCCAGGGTAACTCACATACTACATACAGGCGTATGAACTCCTACATATGCTGTCTTCTGCGGCCTCGGTACCATCGAAGATCCATCTTGGACGACATTGTGTTCTGCTTGTCGGCCACCACCACGTCCTCGACAGACATCCTACGCTTCAATCCCACGTATGTCCACCTTGTTATCTCAGATTTGAGACACTGACTGGACCCATATGACTACTGGGACATGATCATCGGCATCATCGAGATGACTTCGTTCATCGAGTCCCCTTTTCCATGTACTTCTCAACCTCGAGCACCCTTCCCACTCGGCCTCAAGCTCAGCCCCATCCTCAATGGGCTGTATCGTCTTAAACACTCCTGCAAACTTTCGCTTACAGGTATTTTTGTCTCCCCTCGCAACACACCGCACCCTTATCTCAACCCGTGGGGTAACTCACATACCACTAACATACAGGCGTACGAACTCCTATGTGTGTTGTCCTTCGCAGCCTCGATACCATCGAAGATGAGGCCATCATGGATGACATCGTGTTCTGCTTGTCGGCCACCACCATGTCCCTGAGGACGGATATCCTATGCTTCAATCCCACGTATGTCCACCTTGTTATCTCGAATTTAAGATGCTGACTGGACCCATATGACTACCAGGACACAATCATCGGCATCATCAAGACGACTTCGTTCATTGTGTCCAGCTTTTCCATGTACTTCTCAACCTCGAGCCCCCTTCCCACTCGGCCTCAAGCTCGGCCCCATCCTCAATGGGCTGTATCGTCTTAAACACTTCTACGAACTTCTGCTTAGAGGTATTTTTGTCTCCCCTCGCAACACGCTGCGCCCTTATCTCAACCCGGGGGGTAACTCACATACCGCTAACATACAGGCGTAGAACTCCTACATGTGTTGTCCTTCGCAGCCTCGATACCATCGAAGATGAGGCCATCATGGACGACATTGTGTTCTGCTTGTCGGCCACCACCACGTCCCTGAGGATGGACATCCTACGCTTCAATCCCATGTATGTCCACCTTGTTATCTTGGATTTAAGACACTGACTGGACCCATATGACTACTGGGACACGATCATCGGCATCATCAAGACGACTTCGCTCATCGTGTCCCACTTTTCCTTGCTATCGATCATCTTGTCTTTCACCCCTACGGCACTCATAGACAGTCTAAACGCTGCGTGTCCCCGCACCGTCACGTCAGATAACGGAACATTGAGAGTTTCGTCCTGTCCAAGTTGTCACAATTTACTCAATAAAGACAGGGCAATCACGACCACTCGGACGATGACTGCAACCGCGACAACAACAACGACAAGTTTGTTATCACTGTCCTCAAGACCTCAAGGCAAGTCGTCAAAGTCACGCTCCGCCGTCTACACCATCCCGACGACAGTTCCCGCCGCAACTTCGACGGTCGCAAGCGCCATGGGCCATGCATCAAGTCAGGCAAAATGCCTCGTCACGTCAGATAACGGAACGTTGAGCATTTCGCCCTGTCCAAGTTGTCACAATTTACTCAATAAATTGCAGTCCATGATTCAATCACTCGCCATCCGGTTTTTTACTTCACATCGTGATGCATGCCGCCGATAGCCTCGCAAATGGCTTCAAGTTGTAGGCCACTCAACAGTCCTTACCTCAAGGTGACGACAGCAACAATGACGACGGCAATCACATGAGGCGATAACAATGGCGACTGCGACCACAACTGCGACCACGACAAGGCGACAATGACAAGGCGACCACAACGGTGACCATGACAAGGTGACCATAATGGTGACCACGACAAGGCGACAACAACGAGGCGACAACAATGAGGTAACTGCAACAGCGCGACCACATGGCAACGGCGACAACGACGGCGACGGTGACGAGGTGTGACAATGGGGTACTCGTATTACTTGCAGATGTTTTGTCAATGAAATATAGTTGATTGCATGGAGGCGAGCCACTGGCATAATTACTACTATGGGTACCCATCAAACCTGCCAGCACCAGTGAAACCTGCCAGTAACCCGTACCCGCACGTACGGGTATGGGTGCGCCCCAAAGTGACACGGGGTTACCCGTGGTAATCCCGCACGGCTCACGCCGGCTTCAGGTCGGAGCTGGCATCGAGCTGGAGAAAGCCGGTGCTTTTCTCAGCTCAGCTAAGTGAGCGGAGAGTGGAAGGCTTGGCTCAGTCTGGCAATCAAACCGGGCCGGCTCAGTCGGCTCGGCTCTGGCTCAGCCCAGCTATTGCAGCTGCCGAAACACTATACCACTCTGATCGTCTCCACTGTTCAAACCCGCCGCCCCGTCGAGATTATTCTCGAAAACCTGACCGTTCCTTCACAGGACCTTGGTGTCCCCTCCAAGCCCGAGGGTCGTACGCCGTACTCTGTGATTCCTGACTCTCCTCCTCACCCCGTCCTTGCGCTCACTGTCTCCGCCCTAGCCTCACTAGCAGAAGAGTCCACCCCACCCACTAGAACAATCGAACATTCCTCGACTCTCATCGTTCCCTTCTCAGTCAACACACCAGTCACCGTTCACGTACCTGCCACGCCTACCTACCCACCCGAGACCACTATCCCCTTAACCCCGCCGCCACCGTTGTTGCCCCCTGCCGTCCTCGCTACCCACATCCCAATGCCACCGTTCCCTGCTGGGTTAGATCACACGTTTACACCAATTCCCCAGCCTCGAATGGTCGAACCCGACCCCGCCCTTGCCCTGCTTGACGACGAGGAGGACAAAGAGAACGAAGACCCTGGCATCCCCTTCTTCCTCAATGACCCCACCGCTGCCACCTTCTTCCCACTCCTAGTCGGAGAGACGGGCACCGTTAAGCAAACGGCGCGGTATATCTACTACCGCCACAATTACCAAGAGGTCGTCGGGACTATGGGGAAGGGCCACCCCTGTTATGCATCCCAGGTGTTCCTCAACGAGGTCTACACTGGCCAACTCGCACAGCATATCACCGACAATCAGCTTAATATGTTCCACCCACATGACCCCCGCACTATCGTTCTCAACGAAGTTCTGATCGAACTTCGCAACCCCCATCTTCACACCAAGGTCTCCCGTCTCTGTGACTGCCTCACATGCCGAGACGCCATTCGCACACGACAGTCGGACATCCGGCGTCTGGAAACGGAGCTGACATGGGATCAGTTCCACCTTGACATGGATTTCTCGTCAGTCCGGAAGCGCCTTCAGTACACTCGGGCCATTCCCCTTATTGCCGACAAATATGCCGAGCTTCATGCAAAGCCCGTGCATCCCCGAGGTTCGCTGGAACCTACCCCCCTTGCCCCCCGTGACGCTGGACCCAGCGAGATGCCCCGCCTCCATGGGGAAGGTGGCGGGCGCAAACGCAAGTGCTTCCAGTGTAAGTCGACGGAGCACCTGGTGGTGCAGTGTCCAGAGTGACGGGCTCGAGAGCCGTGTCAGTGGTGCGGAAGTCAGGCCCATAGGCTCGATGTTTGTCTCATCCGTCGCCTCTCCCCCATGACTCCCGCGCACGTAGACCCAGACTCCCACCCTCAGTGGTGCGGGAAGTGTCTGAGGTATGACGCCACGCATGAGGAGATCAAGTGTCCCATGTACGAGATGTGTTGGGACTGTGGGGAGAGAGGGCGTTTCATGTTTCTGCGCCGACACACCTGCCCTCGCACCCCCTCTCCGGTTCCCGCGAACATCCCTGCTGATGAGGACTACGCTTACACTAGCGATTAGTTGAAGTCGAGGTGACTTCAATTCTGATGGGGGGTAATGTTACGATTTTGCTCCCCGACTTGGTTGTACGATTACGATCCGATCCGATGACTTGCATCTCATGACTCTCATCTCGCACCTTGCGCCTCGGCGATAGGGTTGGTCGTTTTACGCTTCTTTTCATCCGCTGACCATTCCTGAGGCGTGCGTGACCCCGTGGGATTCACTTGTACCATATACGATTCGTCCCTTTGTTTACGCTTCAGGACTCTTGACTCACGATCGTGCCATATGTTTGCTCCTCGCAAACATCCTGTAATAGTATATAAGTCACGCCTTACCTAGCCTGTACGGTAGACTTGACTTCTTGTGTAATACCACATCGTCTTTGCCTCACAAACGACCTTCGACTCGCCTTTGCACTTGAGTCTATGCTTTCGCTTGCCTTTGCGCTTGAGCCTTGCCTCCCCACTATTGTCCTCGGTTCCAGGGAAACCGAGCGATACTTGTGCATCACCAAACTGAGTCTTAACTGACTCGTGCTCTTCTGATCCCGTTGACTTAGCGCAATACACGTCGTATCTAACGCCCCTGTGGTGGCATTACACTGATGACCTCGTTGGGCTCATGCATGTACTTCCTCACAGGACTTTCGCACCATGATCCACCTCTCCTCGCACAGGTTGCAAACAGCGGATCCTGTGAAGAACATGGACACCTACATGCAAAGCGAGCGCGTCAGCTTGACTCTCAGTGCTGTCGTCCAGCATTCAAGGTACTGTTGATCAGACCACTTGCTATATATCTATTGGTTGTACCTCACCTGTCTCAGCTGAAACTTTCCATCTCAGCCAAGTCGCTGACACCCTCGCTTTCACTGGGCTCGGCCTTGGAACTGCTCTCGCTAGCATTCTGGGCCTTTTGTTCTTGCATCCATATCTTCGAGTCCTCAATCCGTGATATAAGTTTTCTCTCGCTGAGAGATGCCTGGACGCTGCTGTGGTCGGTGCACCAACTCAATGCCGGGAAAAGACATTTCATGACTGGGCCTCCGCAGCAGAGACTGCGGGCTAGGTCATTATTCACTCGTCATCGAGTGCCGCATTCCCATTGTTTGCGATGCGAATGCTCATCTACGTAGGTGTAACGTGTGCGTCCAATCTCGGCTCGCACATTCCCACCTGGAGCTCGTTCGCAGCCTGCACCAATAATATCATAGTCACTAAGAGGAAAAGAGCAGACACTAATGGGAAGCTGGAGGTGAGGTAGTGGACGATGTAGAAGCCGCCTCCTGTCACGACAATCCTATTGTGCCCAATAGCGGGCGCTCACACCGTTGTGGATGGACTAGGAGCTACCAGCGCGTCGCCGGCATCGAGCGAGCTCCTGCGCAGCTGTCCTAGTATAGTAGTAATTTCTCATATCAGTGCGCACTTCAATTGGTGAGGGATCCGGAACAGGGGAGTGATCATGAGAGAACAATGAGAACACCACCACATTCACGAGGGAACCACCATGCGATCATGGCATTTCCTAAACAAGAGACCGCAATTAGCTATGTGACGGGAGCTGTGTTGCCACGGCTTTATGACTACTCGCCCAGACGCTGCGTAGAACATGTCGACTTAATCCGTCAAATATTTTAGGCTTGGCTCGACCAAACAAAATATTAAATACCCTGAAAATTTAGCATACAAGGGAGCAAATCGAGCAAATCTCGATTCATAGTGTGGCGATCTGTTCCCCGCTTGTGGTGCGCCTTGTCTGCATCATCTATTGATCATCGTCTGTGGCACATTCTTTGTCCAAGATATCTGCGGCACTCGGAAATGGAAGAAGTGCGCTACATTGGTTGCCATGGAGAGAATACAGTACTTTTGATGACCCGTTACTGTAATCAATGAAGTCATTTGAGTGACTGCCTCGGCCCAAGTGTCGTACCCGCCGCCTGGAGGCATGCGAGGAGGACCTGCACGGGAAAGGTGGGGAATTGATGACTGAAAGAACAAGGACTTTATGTGGGAGACTCGGGTGCTATCTCCCCCTTGCATCTCTGGCATCCACTAGCAACACCAAGGCCTTTAGTTTCGAGCTTGTTGTAGAGCGCGAAGGCGCTGGTACGCTTCGGCGCTACCAGGATTCGAGACCACCCCAGGCTGTCCCCTGTCTTTGGTCTATTTACGGACTACAATGGTACCTCACCGGCCTCGCGACCCAAAAAGAGGCTGAGACCCATCCTTGATTCCAAAACATTTCGGTTACAATAGGGACCTCTGCAGTCCTCCAACTTGTCACGACGTGATTTCGGCAGACAAAAGGCCCGGCTAGTCGCAGTGAAGATTGTACTTCTTCAAGGGATCTCCCTGAGGCTCCGAGTGAAGACTCGGAAACTGAGTCAGACGTCAAGTTACAGGGTGATCGTTCTATGTGTGGTCACCAATCTCGGAGCCTCATTGGATACATTGTTCATCCCAATTATGTCCGAGCCATCTGTGTCCGAGGGATCGCTCAAATAGATGAGAAGTGTGGGTCTGGGGACTCGGAGTAGTAAACTGAACCCGGGGCGCGGGGGGTCCTAACTCGGGAGACTCTGTAAGACACCAACCTTCGGTTGTATTTTTCCGAGGAAGCGCCAATTAGCTACATCAAGACTGACTCGACTGGGCGCCGCGATATATATAAAACAGAACTGCGATTGAGTGGTTGGCGACCGGGGCTGAACCCTAACTTGGTAACCCCCGATTCACAATACCAACTTACGCCACGATTGATAACGGTCATTCCGTCGGTAGAGACTCGCCAAATTGCGCCAAATGGTGTACAAGGCACCCCAATGGTCCAATATTTTGTCTCGGGCCTCAGCAAGCTTCTGGATTGGAGTTTATACCGCAGTTATGCCCTTTCTGTAGCTAAGGACTGATCAGGGACAGAGACGAACCATGAAAGAAGCCTACCACTGCAAGAAGCGCATCTGCTATAAAAGCCACGTACAACTTGAAGGGGCCTCATCAGAATCGACTCCCTTTGACCGCCGGTGCAATTCGTCATGCTCGCTCTGTCATTCCTTCCGCTTCTCCTACTAGCCACAGCGGGCATGGCCGCATCTTCCCGCAGAGCAACTTCCTCTGTTCCTGCCTCTGTTCTGGCTCAGCTTCTACCCGCAAACCAGCAGCAGCTTGTTGCTCCGACCGACGCGCCAACCTTTGTCGCGTTAATCACCGGATTTCAGAATTTTACATGTACACTCCAGGGAACCTGGGCGTGAGTCATGGTTACCTTGTCGTTTGTTCACAATGACAAACCTGAATCATGTTGGCTAGGTCTGCCGGGTTCGCTGGCCAGATGTTCGACATATCTAGCCTCTTCCCTGGATCCGAGTTCTCGCAAATTCAAAACGATGCGCATACCGACTGGGTTAACCAACCGGGCCCGAGCACCGACCCCTTTGATCCGACTTTTGCCCAGCAAGTCGAGGACAAATATAAGATTCCACTTTCTGGCAAACACTACTTTGTCGAGGCTTCTGGTGGTGCCATTAGCCCAGTATTCGACTTCAGAAATAACGCGCCGACCGCGGGCAACCCGGATGCCATCGTTGTTGCGGATGTAACTGGACATATTACGGCACCAACTGGCCATCCAGACTCCGACTGGCAGGAGATGAAAGGCGTTTCCGGCAAATTCGCGAGCACGATATTCCGTGTCTCGACAAAAGGGGGAGAGCAAATTTTGACCAACGATGTAAGCACTTTCCGATCATCTGCAAAGATGGCACGACTGAATGTGGACCTTCCAGTGCGAGCCCAACACTCCTGGTGATCAGGCAAAATTTACTGCACAGCTTTGTGAGTGTCCAACCTCTGGTGCAGAAATGGACGCTGACTAGCCTGCATGTCAATTTATCCCCACTTCGTAGTTTTCTATGGTAGCACACTCTGAATCTAGACGTAGTCCCACGTATTTGTTCACATTTCCATTCATGCCCGGAGCATTTTGGGTTCCCCTTCCAGTGTCCCCCGGGCCTTTCGGTCAACTTGATAGTAGTATTAAGAGTACTACTCGATAGACTGGTATCTTCTTTAATAAATAGTATTTACTCGTCACCAAGCACATGCAGGAGAACATCTCTAGAGAATTAAGTCCTTCGCCAAACCCAAATTGAGATCCAGGGGTCCGGGAAAAGGACGCACGACCCCCGTGTAACTGATTTTTCAGGATCGCACAACACCATATCGCGGCTCAGCTTGAAGCGCCTCATTTGGGCCCGCCTAGGTAATCGTTGCTCGATCTTATCCTGCTTCTTGACTTCTGCATTGGTCTTCCAGTTCCAAGACGACGAAACGGTTCCTCTGACCAGTGACCACAGCGAGGGTATTAAATCCCGATTGTTTTCTCCCTTCAAGCCGCGGGAATAGACGGCGGAAATAGTATATCGCGAAAGTCCCTACTTGTTCTACTGTACCACCCACACCGCAGGTTAGTCAAACGCCGATTTAATAGACCCACCATTACATCGTGGTGGGCCCATAGTACGTCTGCAATGACAATCCGTGCATTCTTCTTATGAATTCTAACTGAGAGGTCCGCGATTCTCAAACCACGAGTTCCGCCTTGTCCTCAAACGTCCCAGATCTCTGTCGTAGACTAGACCTTAGCCATTCGCTGCAGAACAGTGATAGAGGAGAGGGCATAAACGTAGAATGTTGCAAATATTGTAATGAGAAGGTTGATACCCTGAAGTGGGAGCGACGGGAGTTCGACGGATGTCCCATGTGTGCTGTGGAGCTGCGTGCGAGCTAGTAAGGAGAGCTGGCACCGGTGCTGCGCTGCGCTTGCCTACGCCTGAGAGGCCGACGCAGAGACAAGGTGCGTGACGTTGCTAGCCTCAAGAACGGCTCTGTAGAGCAAGGGTGCAGAAGTATCGCTCGAGTTTCCGAGGGTATTAGCGGTATCTAGGGAAATAATGGTGATGATCTATTGACTGTTTGGTTGACCGTTGGCGTTAAAGAAATGGGGAGAAGACTCAGAAGAGTGACCAGTGTCTCGGGAACTCGAGATTCTTACTGGCAAGATTTTATTCTCCATTTGGCCCTGCGATGAACCCTCAACGGCCAGGCCAAGAAGAGTAGTCGTCGGGGGTCTGTCGATCCAGAATACTGACGAAAACTGTGAGGGGAGACTGCGCGTTGGGCATCAGCCTGAGAGGAAAGGTCTAGGCCTGAGGAGAAGGAGTGTCAGTGTGTGTGATGATTAGAATATTGAAATGGGATTGCGCCACCCTCATTGGCTGAAGGCGCTGACGGCGTTCCTCAAGGTACAGCTGGCTCTTCCTAAATGCTTCGTCATGATGCATAATAATTGATTATCATGGGACCAACATGTTCAAGTCACACACTGAGTCAATTGTACTGTATCGCCTGCCGTACAGCAGCAGTGATTGACCCTTTCGGACTCGCTTTCGGGGATATGCTGTTGAATATCAGTTCAGGCAACCAATCATGAAGTCCGGAAACCCATGTTTATCCCACCAAAATTACTTTGCTCTCCGCTCTGAATCTCAGATGACCTGCTTACGTATGTTCGAACGTTTGATCACAGCCTGGCAAAACAGCAAAACACAGCCATGCCACACGACGCATCCTGGGCTCCAAGTTCAACCGACAGCCGTTTTCAGAACATTGGAGCTCTCAGTCAAAAGCTGGACACGCGTCCTGGGAATCCATCGAGATTCGGGAGAGATGTCAGAACTTGTCAAGTAAAATAAAATCATTCTCTTTTTTTTTTTTACAGTAAGACGGCTCTCCTCGACATTGGCGATTGCTTGTCTACGGTCTACGACTGGCAATGGATATGTTGATCTTAGCTCACAGAGCAATCGAGCGTGATTTTCCAACTACACAGCAATCCGGTGCCTTCGTTTACCCCGCATGGGCAGCTTATCGCTCGCAGAAGCGCCTCACCAGTTCTAGATAAACCGACCGGATGTCCTAAAGTTCGGACATGTCCTACGTAGGAATACATTGGATATTGCTGCCCCGTTCATTCTCCCCCCGATGCACTCTCCAAAGTAAGTTATTTTGTGTCTTCACTGCTCCACCGCAGGTGACGGTAACGTCTTGGTCAAACGTCGTAGATCTCCTACTAACGGGCGTTCCCGACTCATATCTCCACCCCAAACCGTCACCACATCAAGTGATTTCCCTAGAACGGGTACATATCATCCAGGTGCCCGCTCCACCCGCTAACGTGTTCCTTTTCTTGAAAGTGGCGATCGGGAAGCTTTCCAACGAAGTGCTCTTGCGCATATTTCGTCATTATCTAGATGCATTTCCACGTTTGTGGCCTAGTCTTGTGCATATATGTCACAAGTGGCGACGTATCGTATTTGCATCTCAACTGGCTCTGCATCTTCGACTGTTCTGTACCCACGGAACGCCTGTGTTGAAGACTCTAGATCATTGGCCAGCCCTGCCCATCGTCGTGGACTACGGAGGATCTCCAGGGTTCGATCCTTCTGATGACGACAACATCGTGGCCGCACTGAAACGCTCCAATCGTGTTCACTCC
Organism: Lactarius hatsudake; assembly: GCA_024734325.1. Classification (NCBI taxonomy): domain Eukaryota; kingdom Fungi; phylum Basidiomycota; class Agaricomycetes; order Russulales; family Russulaceae; genus Lactarius; species Lactarius hatsudake. The sequence goes on along the minus strand of JANSJP010000208.1, from coordinate 31,861 downwards.
ATCCGCCTCACTCTCACAAGGTCGCTCCTGGTGAAGGTTTCTTCAATCGATGTGCCTTTTTTGGGACTACAAGAGCTTGCTCTTCTGTCTCCGGGAAATGTGCAGCTAGTCCTCCCCAGTACTTTTCACAGCATTCCTCATCTCCGCACTCTCCACTCGACTGGGATTGCCTTTCCCGCACTAGCGCAGCTACTTTCTTCTGCCAAGAACCTCGTCGATCTTCAGCTTCACGAAATCCCCTGTTTTGGGTATTTCTCCCCAAAATCATTCCGAAACGCCTTGTCCGGGATGACTCAACTTCGGTCACTGTCACTTCATTTCCTTCCCGCCGCCGATTACATCGGAGTATGCCCGTCCGGGAACCGCGTTATCCTCCCTGTTCTCACCTACCTCAAATATCGAGGTACCAGCGAGTACTTAGACAATCTCGTGGCCCGAATCGATGCTCCCCTTCTCGGGGATATCGAACTCACATTCTTCGACGAATTCATGTTTGACGTCTCAAACCTTAGCGAGTTCATCAATCGTGTGGAAATACAGAGATTACATCATCAAGCAGATATTCTATTCTCTGAGCGTTCCGTCTCTATCTTATTGACCCAGCCGGCTCTTACGTGCCTTAAATTGCAAGTAATCTGCGACCCATTACGCCGGCAGGTGTCCTCCATAGCTCAAATCTGCAGTCGTTTTTCCGCTTTTCTTTTTCGTGTGGAAGATCTACGCATCAAGTCCACGCGACTATCAAATGGGCAGGATGGCGCTGAACGATGGCTGAAGCTTATCTGCTCATTCAAAGGCATGAAATGGTTTCATGTCGCTGGCGACTTCTCGACAAACATAGTGCTTGCTCTGCACCAATCAGGCAGGCGGCGCGAAACTGTTCTACCCGCCATGCACAAACTCTGCATCCGGGAGCCTGAGCCACATTGTGCACCTTTGCGGGCGGCTGTGTTATCGTTCATGGTTACACGCCGGCTCTCGGGCCATTTCATAGGGGTGGAATACGAACGACGTGAAATAGGTATGATATGTACCTACTGCCAGCTTCGCACGCTAACTTGTTTTGAGCAGCACCTTGTTCTCAGCACGTGATGATTAAGATGCTCTCCGACGATGTTCTCTTAAACACATTTCGTCATTATCGGGATGCCTCTCCGCGATTTTGGTCCACCCTCGCACACGTATGCCAGAGATGGCGTCGAATCACATTTACGTCACCTCTTGGTCTAGATCTTCGACTCTATTGTACCTATGGGACGCCTGTCTTGAGGACCCTAGATTACTGGCCGCCCCTGCCTATCGTCGTACAGTATGGGGGGTCTCCAACTCTTGATCCTCCTGGCCCCGAGGACGAGGGGAACGTCGTAGCCGCGCTGAAGCACTCTAATCGTGTTAGTTCCATCGACCTTATGATCACAACTTCTCTCCTGGCGAACTTATTCGCCATCGAAAAGCCTTTTTCGAAATTAGAAAACCTTGTTCTTCGGTCTTCGGATGACGTGCAGCTGACCCTCCCTAGCACTCTTCAGTGGGGTACATGCCTGCGTAGTCTCCACTCGACTAGAATTGCCTTTCCCGCACTTCCGCAGCTGCTTTCCTCCTCCGAGAACCTTGTCGATCTTCAACTTCACGAAGTTCCAAGTATTGGGTATTTGTCACCCAAAGCGTTTGCGAATGCGTTGTCCGGGACGACCCAGCTTCAATCGCTTTCACTTCATTTCCTTTCTCCCACTGGCACCTCCCACCCTAATCACACACCATCGCCTGTGGAACGTGTTGTTCTTCCCGCTCTTTTCCACTTCAAATTTCGAGGAACCAGCGAGTACCTAAACAACTTCGTGACTAGAATCGATGCTCCACGTCTCAGGGATATCCAAGTCAGGTTCTTCAACCAGCTCATCTTTCACATTCCACAACTTGGCCGATTCATCGACCGAATCGAAATGCAAAAGTCACATCGTCGAATCGACATTGTACCTTCCGAGCGTTCTATTTCTATCTGCTTTACCCAGCCAGGGTCTCCCACACGGCTTGGATTACAAATATCGTGCGAGCAATTAGAATGGCAGTTGTCATCCATCACTCAAATTTGTGATCAGCTTTCCCCTTTCTTATCCCGCGTAGAAAATATAGGCATCTATACAACCCATCCGTCAACCGGGCAGGGCGGGGAACAATGGGTGGAGCTCATCCGCACATTCGGTGACGCAAAAGACTTTCGTGTCGCTGGCGAACTTGCGACGGACATCTTGCGTGCTCTGTGCCCATCTGACGGGGAACTCACAACTATGTTACCTTCCCTGCGCACTCTTGGTGTACCTGAGCTCGGGGTGCATGGGCCGTTGTGGGAGGCTGTAGAGTCATTCGTCACCCCGTATCGACACTCCGGCCATCTATTACAGGTATATAAAGTCACGATACTGACACCATATTAGAACACGATGTCTTCGAGAGCGTTGAGAACACTAACCGATTGGCATTTAGAATCAGTGTAGATTCTGATAAGTACCCGCGTAACTGTAGGCGCTTCGAACACACAACTACTGTCACGGTGCTGCACGTCCCTACTGGATTCAGATGTTTTAACACCCCAACTCGACTTGGCTATGTCATCTATCATTTCCCACCTTTGCTGTACGCCGCATGGTTCTCCGCAAACGCGAGAGAGTACACTCTACTGCCATTCTATTATTTACTTCTTTTCTTATTCATTTTTTGAGGTGAGAACGCAAAGTACGCAGATGATGCCGTCACGGTCTGTCTCAGCATGAACAAGATAATTATACTGTACTACTGTAGTTCAATACCCACGTCGAGCTCTCGGCACGCGCCGAGCGGGAGATTGGCGGATGGCGGGTTGACAGGGGCCTGGCCCGGGAAGCCGCAACTTTCCTCACCCTCATCTTCGCTACATCACATAATGGGCTCTCACAGGTATGCACGACCTTCTTTTGCCGTCCAATTGACTAAATACTGCCAATGTTTGATTAGTGATAATTTGCTAAGTGATCCAACGTCCTCTGGTGCCGCTTCACATGGCCCTCAGGCTCCTCACGAAGGCTTGCCAGTGAATATTTTTCAAAGTCACTGCGAGGGGGTACAACTCGAAAGGGAGGTACGGGCTCAAGGTACGTCCTTCCAACACCTATGTGGTGACCGTGACCTTGTGGGGCTTGGGCAAGACTCACGAGAGTAATGGATACGCGACGACAATCGACAGGCTCTCAGACGATATCTTGCTTGATATATTTCACTCCTATAGAAGTGATGACCGATTTTGGAAGAATGAACACCGTCCTCAACCATGGAAATGGTACAGACTGGTGCACGTCTGCCGACGATGGCGACAAATCATATTTGCATCACCAAACTCTCTCGATATCCGACTTCATTGCACAGGCGGAACACCTGTCAGGAGTCATCTGAGCTACTGGCCTGCCCTTCCTATCATCATTAGCTATATTTTCTGTGGCAAAAGCCCTCCTAGCGACGAAGATAATCTTCTTCTTGCCGCACTTGGGCACTCTAATCGTGTATGCGTCATCGACCTCTATGTAATGACTACGCAGTTGGGAAAGCTGGTCACGGCCATGCGGCAGTCATATCCAGCTTTGACACATCTGACAATCATGCAAGCAATTAATGTCGAATCTCAGGCTCGATGCGCTGGTCCTTCCTCGTGGATTCTTAGGTGGATCTGCGCCATGTCTACAGCGACTTACTTTAGGAAACATTTCCTTTCCAGCATTACCAAAAATTCTTTTGTTGGCCAGTCACCTCATCAAGCTCCGCCTTACAGACATACCCAAGACCGGTTACATTTCACCTGAGGAAATAGTTGTGGGTCTGGACGCGTTGACGAGTCTCAAATTACATTCCGATCGGCAAAGTCCCGCCCTCGTCGAACAACACGCCCGGGTCTCGTGACACTTGCTTTGAATTCCGAGGTGTCAGCGAATATTTAGAGGATTTTGGCCCGGATCGACTGCCCTCAAATCAGCAGGATCGACATACGTTACCTGCATCGACCTGTTGGCTTTCAAGCTGCCCAACTCTTCCAGTTCATCAATCGCTTAGAAGACCCCCAGCTAACCCAGTTCGGGTGGTTATTTGTCTACTTTCTACATCGCTACTAAATTCGTCTCAAATTTTATCATACTACGACGCGAAGGTCGAGGTATCGTTCGTTCAAGTTGGCCCAGGATGGGAACTCTCAAATGTGGTTCGGATGTTCGGCTATTTCTCCACCAGGCTCTCTGACGTGCGCCATCTCTCCATTATATACTACGGAAAGGGTCCGGGATTAGACCACGATGAATGGATGCAAATCCTCCATCCATTCACCGCTGTGCGGACACTGAAATTGTTCACCAACTATGCGGGATTCTGCATTCCGATGGGACACGCCGGGGAGACGTTGTTGCCAGCCCTTAGCTTACTTTACTTAGACTATGAGTGCGCGCAGGTGGGATTCTTCGGGCAATTTATTGCTGCTCGTAGGCGCTCTGGTCGCCCTGTAACCGTCGCCAGGTATGAAAGTGAGTTCTACGACAAACTCGGCTCGTACCTGAGCGAACAGGACAACGAGTGGTACCGCGGATAGTCCATATATTTAGGCGACACGAGTAAGCAATCTTTCTGTCTCTCTGTTCTACACAGCATAGTATATACTGTATTACAATGTTCGCTTTCGTCTATATGTATTAGTAACAGAGATTTCGTGTCTCAGTGTGGATCTTTGCGAATTGCGAGTCACTGCCTTGCCTTCCGTTTTAGGTTCGGTATAGCGCCGGATTGGAATGGGACCGGTGCATGGTGCAGGGAAGTGCACTGGTTCTTGTGCATATGTGGTGGCGAGGACGGACCGCATAGAAAATGGGTGGAAGTACGAAGCGCTTCTCGATCGGGAATTGGGGAGGCGTCGCGACGGGTGGCGCCCGCCGCGAGCTGATGAAGGTCGGAAACATGGAGCCTCATAATCGGTCCCTTGGAAAGCAGTGGGCGTGGCGGACGGGCGAAATAAAAGCGTTCTGGACTTCTGGTTGAGGACAGGAACGAGCACGTGCTGCATCGACCGTTCGCTCGCTCTTATGCCGCCGTTCCTTCGTCACCCGGCATGGGTCCGCCGATAGTAGCACGGAGAAAGTGATTTCATGGCCACATGTTCCGCGCGTAAGAACATCGGGGTGGTTTACCACGATAGCGAAGAGGGAGCCGACCGTGCCATTTCAGACTCTGGTCCTGTTGAGTTAACTCAACTGACATTCAGACCTCACCGCCCTTAAAAAATTTCGACCAGACTCGAGCGCTCTCGAACTCGAAGTCAGAATCCGTGCCCCCCGAACCAGGTTAGAGGTTTGTTCCTCTTACAAGTCTCATGTCTCGTCTCACGTGTCCTGTATGTCCTGTCTAACGTGCGGTTAACCTCACCCTATTTGTATCAATGCTTCATGCGCTTGTATCCCAGGCCTTCAAAGGGCTTTCTCGAACTTTTCTCCACGCTTCGGTTATTTACATACGACTTGGGGGCACATTACCATACTAAGGTCTAACATGTCTCTTAAATGTGGTGGTTCTCGCTACGACCAGTCTGTGTCTCTGACATGTATCCCGGAGTATATATGGATTCAAAAAAAAGGAGACCTCACCGCCCTTACCGGAGGACGGGTGTCATTACATGCAGAAAAAAGTCACTCCTGCAGTAACAAAAAGAATTTGTTAGACCCGACAGATTGCTGGACTTCTTCCGGGTCAGGGTAGTCGTTAAAATCAACCCACCTTTTCGAACCGCGTCCTTCGAGATGAGCACAACCCAAGTTGGCGCAATCTATGGAGGACTGCGCATGCCCTGCAGAGAGAAGTGTGTAAGGGCGTGGGTGCGCCGCAAACTCGAGTAGTTTGGCACAATGGAAAAGAAGATCGGAAGGAAGGGACGTGCCTAGAGCCTGAGTAACCAGTTCTTTACGTTCAGAATGCGGGAGGGAGAACGGCGTTCATCATACAGGCATAACATCTGCCACCGCCGAGCACATTCCTACATTCGCATGGGAAGGATTCTTCTTGTCGATGAATGGATATAATACATTAGTAGTAAATTCAATGCACCCTGACGCACCTGCCCCTAGTAGACCCCTCGGTGCAGCAGAAACCCAATTATACCTCCAAACCAACAGCATATCGCACGTTCCGGCTGAAGGGAGACGGGTTTTGTGGACAAGCAGTTGAAAAACGAGTATCTGAGTTGCGACGCACGCGTGATACTCGGTCGTGTTACTGCTCTGCTACCCGTGGAGGGGTTCAGTGTGGCGCTAGAAAGCAAGGTAAGTTGAAGTACATCGGTTCACATACCTACTATAGCTAGTAGAACCCAAACAAACTAAGAGACCACAGAAAGTGGGCGAAAGTATGAAGTGCTTCTTGATCGGGGATGAGGGTTTACGTGTCCAAGGCGAGGTCGCGAGAGGTGGGCAGGGCCATTCTGGAGGGAGTCGATAAGGGTCGGAAGACGTGGCCTTGTCGTCAACCCCATGTAAAAATTACGGGCGGGCAAAAGAAAAATGCTCTGGTTCTTTGAATCAGTTTGAGACTTCGAGCGGACTCGGATGGATAGTGGCACGCACGTGGACCTTCATATATAGCTTCATAGGTGGTTGAGACTTCCAAAAATGGGTGCCATACCCCTCCTTTTCCCTTCTCAACTAGTAAGATCTAGTAAGATCCAGTAAGACATTAGCGTGCTGGGCGTGGTCGGTATCACTGTGACGGCGCGAGCCATTCCGGTTTGTTTGGCTTTGTGTGTCCCGGCGTCTTGCGTCTTGCTCGGGCGGCCCACCTCACTCTCTTCACCTTTCACTGGCCCATTCCCGATAACAAGCGCGTGAGAATTCCGTAGAATCCGAAATGCATACAGGCAGGCCGTTCTGTGAAACAGACCCTGTGGCGCGTTCATTACATGGGGGGTTCATAGGTGCGTTAGATATTTGCACCTATGCGACAGAACCATGCTGACGTATCGACAAGTAGTTTCCCATTTGTGGAAATTGCCGACAACCACCCGAATGTCCAGCCCATTATCGTTTGCCGCAAATATCGTCAAGACGTGCTCTATGTTTCCCGCATTGTACGACATCTATTTAGACAGCCATTCTGGCTACCGAGGAGCGAGAGGCATGTCTTCTACAAAACCGCAGTCAGCTCCCCAACCGAGCCGCCCCCACAAGTATCAGTATCAATGGCGGGATGCACTCGACGAGGCAACTACACTCTCTTCCTAGGCCCGGCCTAGTACTCTCAATCTAGCATAATGGTGGGTTTCCTGAATGATAATCGATAATCCCCAGCCGCTCCTTCGGAACTATGTCCTCGAATATGAGCATACCTAAGATAGCGCAATTGCGAGAGGACCGCACCCGCCGAACTGGGGCTCTGCCAGTGGTTCACGACCACGCTCACTCTGACCCCCACTGGTATTCGGATCGATTGCGCTATCAGGACGACGTAGCGTGCCGCATAGTCAAAAGCGACGCCCGACCCTCGCGTTGCAACGGCTCCCACCTCTCAGTGTACTCCGCATTGGCGGCAGGGGGCCAGACAGACATCTGCTCGTTGACAAGGTTTTTATTCCCACTTGTTACGGAGCAGAGGTTCGTCAACGTCGGTGTCAATTGGGCCTCCCCTATCCTCAGGAATTACGGTGCTTTTATTCCCTATGCTGTTCTTATTTTCTAAATACACCCCGTGCATCCACACCACACCAGGATCTCGATCGCACCGTACACTGATCTCAGCGTCACCAGGTTCCCCGAAGTTGAAAAGGAGGTAGCAGGAGAACATGGCGGTGTAGAAGCAGCATCCTTTACTGATTCTCCAATTGTGCTGTAGCTGCTGATGTGAGAAGCCCTTGACCACATTCAAGTTGTGTATTATCTACACGATATATGATATAGCATGCTTTGCCCACTACCGCTTTGCCCCGGCGTTGTTAGGGCACGTGCTTTCTTCGGCAGTGGCCGAACTACGTTCCACTGCTATAGGAGCTAAGAGCAGCACGGAGAATAACTCTCTCCTCATCGTCGATGGGTTCTCACAGGCATGTCCTTTTTGCAAATTTCGGGGGCCGAATGACTGAGTGTTCGCCCAATCTTTTATGACTAGCTGTCGCACACCCTCGCTGCGGAGTGGTTCATCCTCAGGCGACATTGGCACTTCACATGGCTCTCGCAAGGGCACGAAAACGAGGAAGACCGCTCAAAATTGCCGTAATAAACGAGGGATAGTACGAGCTCAATGTGCGTGTTCAAGAACCTGTACGCGACGACCTGTACACTGACTTGTGTCACATAGGCAAGAGTCACGGACATACAACGACGACACACACGCTCCCAGATGATATCCTGTTCGAAATTTTTGATTTATATCAAATGTGTGTATTTGACCATTTCAGTTTCAACTCATGGAACTGGTATGAACTGGTCTGGGTATGTCAAAGATGGCGACGGATCATATTTTCATACACACGCCGTCTTAACGTCCAACTTTGCTGCTTCGCCGGAACTCCTGTCAGGAGGATACTGGGTCTCTGGCCTGCCTGTCTTCTCGCCCTCGACTACGCTAATGGCGTGAGCCCTTCTCCTGATGACGAAGACGGCATCTATGCTGCATTCGAGCATCCGAACCGTGTGTGCTGTGTCAGACTTCATGTATCGAACGCCCTGTTGGAAACGATGACCACTGCGATGCAGAAGCCATTTCCAGCATTGAGGAGTCTTTCCCTGTTCCCGTGTGATGGGGATCTACTGGCCCTTCCCGATGGATTCTTGGCTGGATCTTCCCCATGTTTACGGGAACTCGTTCTCCACGACATTTCCTTTCCGGCATTACCAACCCTTCTTTCCTCAGCAAGCGACCTTGTTGACCTCCAGCTCCTCGACTTGACCGAGGCCAGTTACATTTCACCGGGGACCTTGGTTACGTGTCTTGCCGTTTTGCCGAAGCTCAACCGTCTCTCCATTGAACTCCAACGGCCTACTTCCCGCCCTGATCGAATACTTCTTCCAGGAACACGGGTCGTTCTTTCCTGTATCCGGGCGATTGAATTCAGAGGGCCGAGTATGTATTTGGAGGACCTTGTGGCCCGAATCGACGCTCCTCAACTCGTCCACTTTCCAATACATTACATCGATCAGCTTGACTGCCAATTTCAAGTTCCGCAACTTTCCAAGTTCATCGGTCTCTTAAACCTCAAGATGTCCCAGTTTGAGAATGCGATGGTGTATTTTCGACAAGAACGCTACGTGCTCTTCGCTTTCCGTCATGAAAAACACAAACTACAATTTGGTCCCTTTCTACTCGACGATTCTCTTTCTATTACCATCTCAGGTAAAGGGATGGACCAGCAAGTGTCGCAGATCACTCAGGTGCTCAGCCAAACTTCCGCCATGCTGGCAGGTGTCGCCCATCTAGAGATCCAGGTGGGCAATCTAGAATCAAATTGGCAACGTGGTATAGACGAGATCGCGTGGCCGGATTTCCTCCGCCCATTTACGGCTGTGAAGACGCTGCGCGTATCTGGGGTATTGGCTGGGAGCGTTGCGCTTGCACTCGAGGGTATAGCTGTGGAGATGGGCATCCAATTGCTTAGATTAGGACCAACCGGTAACGTCGGCTGAGACGTTCCTCCCTCACGGTTCGCCGCCCCCTAACCACATTGGTAAGCCGAAGGATTTACTTGATGAAGGATTTCGAGTCGAGTTGGCGAGTAGGAGTAACTGTAGTCCCATATCAGACGCGTACTCTTTACCCATGGAGAAACCTGGCTCAGTTGCGTGGGTGCGAGTCCAGTATTGATTGACCCAAATTCGTTGTTCTTGTTTCCAACCTGCTTTCAGGGGCCCTGGACATGCGCAGAACCATGGGTTAGTGGTGTTAGTTTCTTATGTCAGTACGACATGAGGACGGCTTCCTCTCCAACTGCCCTGTGTTGTTTGGACGGGTCAACCGCCGAAGTGTGGACCGTGGCCAGCGTTGGATTGATTGAGGCTTGCGCACATTGAATCGGCCGGTTCCGAGCCTCTGCTTAGACTTTTTTTCGCCGCACAGCACAAGGGGTCCGAAAGCGACTTGCAATTTTTTATTGATTATCAGTAACTGTTAGACGTTACAGTTGAACGTTGAAGCAAGTTGAAGCGTTGAAGACCTTGAAGAACTGTAATACGATATATAGTACTCAGCATTCAGGAGCTCTCGGCGTAGACCGGTGACCGGTGACCGCTCTCTGGGACTCCTCTCGGCGCCCGCAGAGCCGGAGCCGGAGTGTGTCGGTTGGCTCAGACAGGGGCCGCTTCTCTACCTCGCTTACATCATAAATGGGCAGTCACAGGTGTGCGCCATCTTCGTTTGCTGCATTTCTGAACTAATTGACCAAATACTCACTGCCAATCATTCTTGATTAACTTAGTGATCATTCGCTGAATGATTCAACGTCCTCTCGAGCCACTTCTCATGGTTCTCGTGGAGGCTTGGATATTTCTCAAAGTCAACCCAACATACAAGGGGAAGTACGGGCTCAAGGTACGTTTTAAAACTTGAACATCCATTTGGTGTAGTACCGACTTATGGCTTAGGCAATGAGAGTCACGGACATGCAACGACGATCGACATGCTCTCAGACGACATCTTGCTTGACATATTTGACTCCTATAAAGCTGACGAACTGGAGGACAATCCCCCTCTCCGGCCATGGAAATGGGATGGACTGGTGCACGTTTGCCGACGATGGCGACAAATCATCTTTGCATCACCAAACCGTCTCGATATCCGACTTCGTTGCACATATGGAACTCCTGTCAGGAGTCATCTGAATTACTGGCCACAAGCCCTTCCTATCGTCGCTGACTATAATACCTTTCACAAGCCTGAGAGCCTTTCTCGTAGCGACGAAGATAATCTCCTTGCTGTACTTGAATACCCCAATCGTGTGTGCGTTCTTAACCTTGGTGTAACGACCACGCATTTGGGAAAGCTGGTGGCCACAGCCATGGAGCAGTCATATCTAGCTTTGACACATCTCAGGCTCAAATCGGATCAGAGTTTCGATGCGCTCGTCGTTCCTGGCAGATTCTTGGGTGGATCTGCGTCATCATGTTTACAAGAACTCTCATTAGAAGCCATTCCCTTTCCAGAATTACCAACCCTTCTTTTGTCGGCCAGTCACCTTGTCAAGCTCCAACTGGAAAACATACCTAAGGCCGGTTACATTTCACCTGAGGCAATGGTTGTAGGTCTGGCTACGTTGACCAGTCTCCGCTCTCTTTCCATCGGCCCGGGGTTCCGGTCGACGATGTCTCGTCCTGACCAAACAAGCCTGCCTCCCAAAATGCGGACTGTCCTTCCCTCTCTCACGTCATTTGACTTCCAAGGCGTCAGCGGTTATTTAGAGGATATTTTGGCCCGAATCGACTGCCCTCAAATCAACATGATCGACATACGTTACCTGCATCGGCCTGTTGGCTTTCGAGTTGCCCAACTCTTCGAGTTCATCAATCGCTCAGAAGTCCCCAAGCTAACCCAGTTCGGATGTTTAGATATCCGCTTTCGCTACGGTGGCAACATTGGCCTTGATGTTTGGCACGCACGCCACGATTTTACCGCTCATATCCAGGTGTCATTCCTTGGAGAATGGGGAGTCTCAGAGGTGATCCTGATGTTTGGGCAGTTCTCCACTAACCTCTCGGACGTACGCCACCTCTCCATTGAATACGACGGAGATAATCCAAGAATTGACCACGACGATTGGGTGCAATTCCTTCAACCATTCACTGCTGTACGGACATTGCACTTGGAAGCTAAGCATGGGGGATACGACACCTTTATTGGACACACCAGCGAGACATTTGACGATGTGTTGCCAGCCCTTGGCTTGTTCTACACAGGCTGCCCGCAGGTGGTATTCTTCGAGCGATTTATTGCGGCTTGTGAGCGCTCTGGTCGGCCTGTAACCGTCGTCAGGGAACTAGATGGGTTCTATGATGGACTCGACCCGTACCTGAACGAACAGGATAAAGTTCCGTACGAGTGGGATTGATAGTACGTGTTGGCGAGACGAGAAAAAGTATTTCTGTTCTACACTGCATACTGTATAATAAGTTGCGCTTTCGCCTGAACGTAATGTTGTGTCTCATCGTGGACGGACTCAACGAGGAGTACGGAGTCTACAGAGACTACGAGAGTAGCACGGCGAAACTGATTCGATGCTTGATTCGATGGTGCAAGCCCACTACGTCACTTGCGACACGACGATGTCACTAACTCATCATCATGCTCACGTGTTACTTATGTTTCAAAGGTTCGCGCTACCCGTATATAAGACGCTATAGCATTGCTCGTTACATCTTATCTCTTTTCCTTTATCTCCCATCTTTCTCTCTCCTTTTCCTGTGTACCAAAACTCCTTATCTTCTGTTCAAAACCAATATACTTGGTTCCCGTTCTGTCCCAGCCTGATCCAGTGTTGTCCGACTTCTGTCGGGCTTCCACTTTTTTTTGAACGTCTAGCCAAGTGTATAAACTCCTCAGCGAACCTCTCTGCCTGGTCCTCCTCCTCCTCCTTTCTCCACATCGTCCTGGTTGGAAGAAGCTACTTCCACAAACATCACGCAATGTCTTGATCTTGTCCTGTCCTGCTCGAGCAAACACCTTTTTCTTTCTTGTTCCAGTCTGGCTTCTTGTCAATCTAAATGTTTCCAAAACCTCCCTCCTTCTCCAGACGAAGTACCCATCACCAAAGGGACCCCAGCGAACCCACCTGCCATTGAAGATACTCCTGTGAACCCATCAAGTGTCAACATCGAAAACCACACCGCAGAAACTACACACACAGATTCAGACTCAGACTCAGACGCTCTTGCTATTCTTGCAGTCATCAGAAAACCCCTCTCCATGTCTGAGCCAAAGATCACCACTGTCTCTCACCCCATTCTAATACATCCGCCTATCTTAACCAATGGCAAAATCATGCCAAAGGATGTTCGCAACTTCGAGAACCACTGCAATACTTTCTTCATGAATGCCAAAGAGGGAGTCGAAGACAGCGAGAAAGTCAAGTGTATCCTTGGCTGCTTCGAAAACACCCTCATTGATGACTGGGCCCTGTGCGACAGTGAATGTCTCATGGCCCTCACATTTCCCGAGTTCATGAAGCAGTTTCATGCACACTGGTTGCCTCTCAACTGGGAGCAAGTGGTTCGCACCCAGATGTTAAACTCATGGCTTGACCCATCTCAACGTTTTGATGAGTGGTCCGATCAGATCCTTTCATACAATGTCTCCCTCTGCAACACCACCTCCCACATGTCTGATGCACAACTATGAATCCAGTTGGAAGCAGCCCTTGACGAGGAACTGCGAACAATGGCCACAGACGAGAAGCTTGATGAGGTTACCAATTTCCACAAGTGGATGAACAAGGTCACCTGTATTGACAACCATTGTCAAACTGAATGAAAGTGTATGGCGGATTTCTGGGATACTAGATTGGCAAAGCAGCAAAATACAGGCGCATGCTACCCACCCACGAACAATGTCAATCGCAGTAGCTTCACACGTGGGAGTAGCTGTAGTGGTGCAACCGCCATGCTACGTCAAGTCAAGTGTAAACTAAAGTGAACCGTACAGGTGAGCACACTCAACCTGACACAGAGACAAGTCATGCGCCAAACATACAGTCACAGTGGAGGGCGCGGAATGTGGGAGCTTTATACAAGGCCCTATCTGCAAGTGATCACACTGTGGCACGCTGAGTGGAGAACCAAGAGGACAAGTTGGTTCCACTCAGGACACTACAGGAGGGTTTATATACACTACTACAGCTGAGCTTGAACTGAGTCCGAACACTATTACTAAGTGTACAGTAAGACTCCCTGACTCAGGGGCTGACGCGTCGTGTCTATTAATAGCGCATCTTATTGTGCTGACTGATGCACATGTCATCGCGCTTATGAGCGGCTCCACTTTGCTGAGTAAAACCTAATACAGTGAGTAAGTGTATACTACTAATCATGATGTATGTATGTTCTAGATCCTTCTAGAGTTTTCCATCTCCTTCTGTCCAATCAGAACTAGTTAATCGTATAAGGGACTCTTGTCCCATGGCCACATGCACATGGGTGGCAGCCTGTGTGACTTAACTGGTATCAGTACTTCAACCCTTTATATCTTTGCCAAATAAATGCATAAAAATATGCAAAAAATAAGGGAAAATAATACGCGTCCATGACATCACCCCCCTTCTTAAGGGTCGATGTCCACGTTGGCCTCTGTGTACTGGTGAGATGCTTGCCAAGGCAAGGACGTTTATATGAGCGCAGCTATCTTTCTAGGCATGCCTGGATTTAAGGAGTGGAATTCATGTACTTTTTCTGGGGTGTGAGCTAGATTCTTTGCTGGCTCCCAAGTGTCCTCACCTTCACCGTAGCCCTTCCAGCGAATGAGGTACTTAAGAGTATGACCAAAGAGTTTGCTATCTCTTATGTGGTCGACTTCGTACTCTTCCTTGCCTTCGACTGTGATGGGGTCGGGTGGAGGTGGCAAAAGCCTGTTAACTTTGTTTCCCTTGTAAGGGGAGAGGCAGTCTACATGAAATACATCATGGATCCATAATGCAGGGGGGAGTGCAAGCTTGTAGTCGACGTCACTTAAGACTTTAGTGACTTCAAATGGGCCTAGTTGCTTAGGTCCCAATTCGGATGACTGTTGGTGTATCTTAACTTGCTTAGCTTGCAACCAGACTTTATCCCCGACGTTGAAGACGTATGGCTTGTGTCTTTGTTCAACGTCCATCTGCATTCGCTGTTTACTTAGGCGTAGAGCAGCCTCTGCATCCTTTCGTGTGGAAACTAAGTTTTGGAGACGCTTGTCGAGCATTGGAATACCCATAGGCCTACCAGCGAGAATTGTGAAGTCCGGTGTATAGCCATATAGCAGCTCAAAGGGTGTGTGACCCGTTGCAGAGTTGAGCCTGCTGTTGACTACGAATTCCGCTGTAGGGAGCAGGTCGGCCCAGTCATCCTGCCTCTTACTAATGAACAAGTGCAAGTAGACTTCTACTTCTTGGTTTTTGCGCTCTACCTGTCCATTAGCTTGAGGGTGATAGGCGGTGGTGAGACCTGCGTCTATTCCTAGTCGCTTATAAAGTGCCCGCATGCTCCTTGCAGCAAACTGGGGTCCTCGATCACTGATGATCTTTTGAGGTATCCCATGCAAGGGGAAGACTTGCTCAAAGTAGATGGATGCTACCCCATCAGCCATAATCTGAGAAGTCACAGGAAATAGATGGATCTGTTTGGTGTAGTGATCCACTATGTTAAGGATCATATCCTTTCCTTGTGACATTGGCAGTGGCCTGATTAGATCGATGCCGACTAACTGCCATGGGCCCTCAGGTACTTCTTGTGGCTGAATGATGGCTTTGGGGTGCAGATCTTTGTGATAACGTTGGCATCGATCACATCCTTCTACGTATGAGCTAATAAAGCCTGCCATGCATGGCCACCAATAATAGCGACTGACTAGCTTGATAGTTCCATTCTTACCCGGGTGTCCTGTGGTGACTGAGTCGTGGCATGACTTTACCACGTCTCTGCGCAGGGCACGGTCGTTGGGTACATAGAGTTTACCTCTATGGTAAACGAAACCATCTTCTTCTTCCCACAGTGCCACTCCGTCTGTAAGAGCCTTGGGAGTGGTCTTCTGTAAGCTTTTAAGACCCTCTATGACTTCGGCTTCTTTTATAGATGTGAGTTTAATGCGACTGCCTAGGGAATCCACTTCTGGGCGGAAGTGAGCTTGGGCGGCATTGAGGAAGTGCTTAGGTTGTAACACCTGAACCTGGCAGTTGTCCTCACTATCTTTGACATGGTCTTTTGAGAATCTACTTAATGCATTGGCTTGCATAGAGTCCCCTTTCTTGTAAGTGATTTTGAAGGCAAAGCAACTTAAATATAGTGCCCAGCGGGCTTGCCAGCAATTTAAGTCTTTCATGCTTGCCCACCATTCCATATTCTTATGGTCGGTGATCACTTCAAAGGAGATGCCTTCGAGGAAATGTCTCCAATCCTCTAAGGCGCGGATTAAGCCGAGCATTTCTCTATCGTAGATCTCATAGTTGTGTTCTTCTTTGCTCATGGACTCTGAGCGATATGCAACTGGGTGCCAAAGACCATCTGGGTACTTCTGAGTGAGTATCCCGCCAGTAGCAAATCCAGAGGCATTGGTCTCAACTCGTGTGGGGAGGTTTGGGTCGTACACCTTTAAGATAGGTTCCTGTACGAAACACTCCTTAAGCTTGTCGAAAGCAGCCTGCTGCTCCGAATGCCAATGCCATGGAGTGTCCTTCTTCGTGAGGTCATGTAAGGGTCGGGCAATGGCCACGAAATCCTTAATGAACCGACGATAGAAGTTGGCGAACCCAACAAATGCTCTGACCTCTTTAAGCGTTGTGGGTGTTGGCCATTCCCTTACTGCAGAGACCTTGCCAGGGTCCATCTGCACTTCTCCGGGACAGATAATCATCCCTAGGTACTCCATTTCTTGCTTCTCAAATTCGCACTTCTTGGGTTGAGATAGAGGTCGTAGTCTCTGAGACGTCTGAGCACTTCTTGTACTATCTGATGATGATGCTCTAAGTCTTGGCTGTAGATGAGAATGTCATCCATATAGACTGCGACTTCTCCTTGTGTGATTAGATCGGCAAATATGGTGTTCATGAGGGCTTGAAAGGTGGCCGGGCTGTTGGTCATGCCAAAGTACATTACTTTTGGCTCAAACAGGCCTCAGTTGGTTACTATGGCACCTTTCCATTCGTCTCCAGGCTTGATGCGAATGTTGTGATAGCCCCATCTTACGTCGAACTTGGTGAAGTACTTGGCTCCCTTCAACCAGTTAACGATATCGGCAGCGAGTGGAAGTGGATAGCGGTTCTTGATGGTAATCTTATTGAGCCATCTGTAGTCCTGCACTAGACGTAACATTCCATCTTTCTTCTTTATAAAGAATACTGGTGAGGCCATCGGTGACTTGGATGGGACCAGATATCCTTTAGAAATGTGCTCTTTCAGGAACTTATCCAATTCCTCTTGCTCGTTGACCGACATAGGGTACGACTTGACCTTCCAGTGCTTAACCGCATCTGGTTCTAGGTCTATAGCGTGGTCCCATGGTTGGTGCTCTGGGAGCCTCTGGGATTCCTCCTCAGAGAATACTTTTGCAAAGTCTCTGTAGTGCTCTGGGACCATTTCTTCAAAGGTTTTCTTAGGTTTAGCAGCTGTGGCTTTCTCAGTGATCTGTTGAGAGTATGTGAAGCCTGCTAAGCAAAACACTTCGTCTTGGGTCGTGTCGAGCACTTTCTCCGCAAGGAGACGGGGGCGTTCCATTCGGTTTGCCATGATGTGTGTCACCTCTACCTCCAACTCTGGTTGCGCTTCTTCCGCGGTTGAGTTGAGGTGCATTGTGCCTTCCTGCCAATCTATGTTGGGGTTCCTTAGTCTTAGCCATGGCAGTCCCAATATGATGTCCTCTGGGCCCAATGAAGTGACTAAAAAGTCATGGTTGTCTTCAGTGGGGCCGACTTTTAGAGTGAGTCGAACTTTGTGGGTGATACTGCCAGCTTCATTGAGCATTCCATCGATGTTATATAAAGTGATGGGGTGCTCTAGAGGAACCTGCAACATTTTGTGGTGGTCAGTGTACTTTTTGTCTAGGAACAACAAAGTTGCCCCAGAGTCTACCATTGCTGCTACTTTTACAGTACAATGACGTCCTTTTAAATACACAGAAATATGAAAGTGTGATTTTTTATCTTTTGTTTCGGGAATAATAGTAGAAGACAGTGCTGCATCAGAAATCATCACGTGCGGCATTGCTTTGAGAAAAGGTGGAGCAATAAAAACACTACTGGTATTGTTCATCTCCAAGGCAGATGTAAATGTGGAGGGACTGGGAAGACAAGAAACGGAACTGACACTACTATCTAACTTACAGGCAGAAACAGTGTGAGTACAAATTACAGGAGATGAGTCCGGAACACGAGAACATATGGTACAGGTACATAAGTCCAATTCATCTACTGTTAAGGGGCTGGTTGCAGCTATACGCGACCCCTTAATCAAAAAGCCACCTTGAGAGCTTCTAGCTGCTCCTTTTGGTGGGCTACCATCTCCATCAATTTGGCTATGTCTGCCTGTGATGTCTTGGCTGGAGTGATGCTTGGTGAAGCAGCAGCGACTGCAGTGCTCGATGAGGATGGTGGGCTTGGGGATTCTGTGGTAGTGGCCGCTACTTTGGCCTTCCCTGGTTTCCCCATTTTCTTGAGCTGACAGACAGTGGACCGGTGTCCAACCTTTTGACAGTGGTTGCACACATCTCGCTCGTGATTTCCATCCTTTTTGACATGGTTGGGTGATCCACACCCGTAGCACTTCCCCTTCATCCAGTTCTGGTATTCAGCCTTTGTTTTAAATGTGTCCCCTTTCTTCTGTGTGCCTTGCTGACATGTGGCATCTACTTGCATGGCATTAGGGTCGGGGGATGAGGATTGATTTGATGAAGTCGGTTTCCCAGACTTCTCAGCTCTTCACTGGCACATATGCTGATCAATGGTCTGTGCCGATTGCTTGAGCTCTTTGTATGTTTTGTAAGGCATCTCTGACCAGGCTAGGACGTCCTTGATGTCCTCATTGAGTCCATTGTAGAATCGGGTGTGAAGGTCCTCCTTGGACCACCCTGTCTGTCCTGAGTACTGCTCGAATACTGACATGTATTCAGAGACCGGCTTCTTCCCTTGCTTTGTCTTTTTCAGTTCTTCTCGTGCTATTTCTTGCACGTCAAGGGGGCTGAACCTGCAGTTAAACTCCGTGACGAATCCTGTGAAGGTTCCACCAAAGGGAGTTCCACCTGTGTTGGCTTGCTCCAGGTATGGGAGGGCCCAGGTTTTTGCATCCCCTTCCATCAGGTTAAGAACGGCTGCTATCCAGTGGTGTTCGTCTGCATACCATGTACTGGTCATGGCATCCCACGTATTCATAGCATCCCCTGTAGATCCTGCCCAGTTGCGGAATGCAGTGAGGAAGTGACGGGCATCTGTAGAGTTGCCTTTCCCATCCCAAGCTTTGGGACAGGCCACTACTTCCTTCTGCTTTCCAGATGAGGGGCGACTTGAACTAATGGTTACTTGTGTTGTTAGGTCCGCGACCTGTTGTGCAAGCTGGCCCATAGCGAGGCCCAATTGGTTGATGAGTGCAAGGCAGTCATCGATAGTAGGTGGTGGGGCGGGAGGTGCGGGGGTAGTCGAACTTCCCAGTTGACTCATATCTTCTAACTGTTTTTGTCTTTCTTCTCTGTCCGCCTTATCTTGTGCCTTTCGAAAGTTCTCTAATAAGAGTAGCTGTTCATCTGGCGAGATCTCGTCCCAGTCTTCTATTCGAGAGATGAACTGTTTCTCTCGTTAGTGGGCGGAGGGAGGGCATATTTCGAGTGAGCTCCTTGAGGATACTGAGCTTGTGCTAGACGAGCTGTCTGTTTCCCCTTGCGAGGAGCCACATTCGGATGGGGGAGGCGGGAGATGTGGGACTAGAGCTGCAGCTGCTGCTGTAAGTTCTGGGACAGTGAAGTTTGTTCTGTCTACTTGGTGTTGATAGCCATATAGCTCAAGTAGACCGTAGACGAAACTGGGTTCATGATATATTGCTTGAACATATTGTTCAGCAAGGTTACGTGGGGGATCTTCTAACTGGAACGTCTGGACTTGGACGTTGACACCATCTTCGTCTACAAAGCTTTCGCCTGACTGGGCGAGTGTCCTCGTTGGAGGAGGAGTAGGCAGAATGAAAGGACTCTGCTGATAGTGTACATGATCGGGATGTGAAAATGGGTGAAGGAATCCGGTCTTGTTCAGACTGAGAATCCTGGTGTACCACATAATGATCAGTGGTGGCTTATATAATTGATACCCCCAGCCGATGGTGAGAATCTTTTATCATTCATACTCAGCCGACGTTGGCCGACGTCGGAGACTCCTATATAGTTGATAGTCCAACCGGCGCTGGCTGGAAGCGGGGGGTCCGACGCACTCCCTGCTTTGGAATTAGAGTCCTAAGCAAGTGAATATACCATATACAACTGTTCTACAGTTCATTTAATCATTTAATCGCATACAGGAATCAGGTGTGGTGTGTAGTAAGAATGGTGATATGGCATGGATCATTGACTCAGATACTATGTGTATTGGGGTGCAAGAATACCAGAACACTTTGAGGTGATAGAAATAATAATAAGGAGTGTCTGATAAAATGGATAGAGCATCATCCATGCATGTAATAGATGAGTGATGTATAGGGATGCTAGTACGACACAATGGTGTTGAATACATTACTTGAATGGATACAGGAGAGTCCTGGTCACATTTGCCATGACATGGGACATCTCATCAGATAGTACAATACTTATTAAACTATTGGGAGGTCCGGCAGAATAGATGAGTGATTCATAGGTATGCTAGTACAACACAATGGTATTGAATACATTACTTGAATGGATACAGGAGAGTCCTGGTCACAATTGCTATGACATGGGACATCTCATCAGATAGTACAATACTATTTAAACTATCAGGAGGTCCGACAGAATGGATGGGTAGTTCATAGGGATGCAAGGACCATGTACTACTAGTTATGATGTTGTACATACGGTTGGAATGGATACAGGAGAGTCCTGGTCACATTTGCCATGGCATGGGACATCTCATCAGATAGTACAACACTATTCAAACTATCGGGAGGTCTGACAGAATAGATGAGTGATTCATAGGGATGCTAGTACAACATGATGGTATTGAATACATTACTTGAATGGATACAGGAGAGTCCTGGTCACATTTGCTATGACATGGGACATCTCATCAGATAGTACAATACTATTTAAACTATCGGGAGGTCCTACAGAATGGATGGGTGGTTCATAGGGATGCTAGGACCATGTACTACTAGTTATGATGTTGTACATAGAGTTGGAATGGATATAGAAGAGTCCTGGTCACATTTGCCATGACATGGGACATCTCATCAGATAGTACAATACCATTTAAACTATCGGGAGGTCTGACAGAATGGATGGGTGGTTCATAGGGATGCAAGGACCATGTACTACTAGTTATGATGTTGTACATAGAGTTGGAATGGATATAGGAGAGTCCTGGTTGCATTTGCCATGGCAGGGGACATCTCATCAGATAGTACAATACTATTTAAACTATTGGGAGGTCTGACAGAATAGATTGGTGGTTCATAGGGATGCTAGGACCATGTACTACTAGTTATGATACTGTGATGTTGTACATACGGTTGCAATGGATACAGAAGAGTCCTTGATGCATTAGAGTAATTTGGGTATTACAAGTGCCAGTGGACATCCCATCAGATAGTACAACACCATTCAAACTATCAGGAGGTCTGACAGAATAGATGGGTGTTTCATAGGGATGCTAGTGTTACACAATGGTAGTGGATATATACTTTAAATGGATATAGGAGAGTCCTAGATGTATTTGGATCATTACCATGATGTGGAACATGTAATGATGTTGAGCATATGATCAGAATAGACACAGGAGAGTCCTCAATGAATTAGAGTTGTTGAGACTCTGGCATGGGACATCACTGCAATGACATAGGATATCTGCACAGATGGTGTCAAACACCCCACAATGGTGTAGGAACATCCAGACAATGATGTGGGACATCATCACAGATGGCATTGGAAATCTCCTAGAATGATGCAGGACATTCCTAGAATGATGTAGGACATTGCCACAGATGGTATTGGACACCCCTACAATGACATGGGACACCCTGACAATGATGTGGGACTTCCCTGGAATGATGTAGGACATCACCACAGATGGTGTCGGGAACCCTGACAATGATATGGCACATCCCTACAATAATGTAGGACATCACCACAGATGGTGTCAGACACCCCTACAATGATGTGGGACACCCTGACAATGATGTGGGACATCCCTACAATGATGTCGGACTTCACCACAGATGGTGTTGGACACCCCTACAATAATGTGGCACACCCTAACCATGATATAGGACATCCCTACAATGATGTAGGACATCACCACAGATGGCATTGGAAACCCCTACAATGATGTGGGACACCCTGACACTGATGTTGGACATCCCTGCAGCGATGTAGGACATCCCTACAGTGATGTAGGTGTTGATAAGTGACCCTTGCGCACTTAGCGGCTCAAAGGACAATCAGATATGGACTGCTGTAGATAAGATATACAGGACTCATGTAGATTAGATTATTATGATCACACAATCTCGGACTTATTGTATTTACTTATCTATGACATCACTGTACACTATGACATCATAGGATCCAGACTTTGCGTTGTATTCAACGCTCTTGTACTCTCCCTTTGTTCTATCCTTATCATGATGTCAGTATGATATCATCAGTCTAGATTCTTCTTGTATTCTTGTCCCTTGTTCTCAGAACGTCCACTCCTTTGTCTGTCTGTAGAACAATAGCCCTTGTACCTGCTGTGACTCTGTGTTACCAGCGTCACTCTGTATTTTGTATAAGTAGTGCAGCTTGTACACTCCTGGTCCACATCAGTTCTCATCTGTTGTGTGCCAGGTATGTCTCCTCTCTTGTGTATAAACATCAGTTCTCATCTGTTGTGTGCCAGAACCACATCTGCTTCACTTGCAAGAACTACTCTGTTGCTGCTTCCAGCCACCTTTCATATCTCACCACAGTCTCCTTTGTCACTGTGAGTATGATCCCTTCATGTGCGCTGTTCATCAGTAGGATATCCCAACAATGATATAGGACACCATAATAATGATGTGGGACATGCCCACAAATGGTGTCAGACACCCCAACAATAATTTGGGACATCCCCATTGTGATGTAGGACACCCCTACAATGATGTAGGACATCGCCACAGATGGCATCAGATACCCCTACAATGATGTGGGACACCCTGACAATGATGTGGAACATCCCTACAATGATGTAGAACTTCACCACAGATGCTGTCAGACACCCCTACAATGATGTGGGACACCCTGACAATGATGTAGGACCTTCCTACAATGATGTAGGACACCACCACAGATGGCATCAGATACCCCTACAATGATGTGGGACACCCTGACAATGATGTGGGACATCCCTACAATGATGTAGAACTTCACGTCAGACACCCCTACAATGATGTGGGACACCCTGACAATGATGTAGGACATCACCACAGATGGTGTTGGACATCCCTACAATGATATAGGACATCACCACAGATGGTGTCGGACATCCCTACAATGATGTAGGACATCACCACAGATGGCATCAGATACCCCTACAATGATGTGGGACACCCTGACAATGATGTGGGACGTCCCTACAATGATGTAGGACTTCACCACAGATGCTGTCAGACACCCCTACAATGATGTGGGACACCCTGACAATGATGTAGGACATCCCTACAACATTGTAGGACACCCCTACAATGATGTAGGACATCCCTACAACATTGTAGGACACCCCTACAATGATGTAGGACATCCCTACAATGACGTAGGACATCCCTACAATGATGTAGGACATCCCTACAATGATGTAGGACATCACCACAGATGGTGTTGGACAACCCTACAATGATGTAGGACATCAATGCAGATGGCATCAGATACCCCTACAATGATATTGGATATCCCTACAATGATGTAGGACATCACCACCATATATGGGGACATCTGATATCATTTTGGGGTTTCCAACACCATCTGTGGTGATATTTGTCCCATATCATTGTGAGAGTGTCTGACACCATCTTTGGGTATGTTCCACATCATTATTGGGGCATCCCAAATCATTGTAGGGTATCTGATGCTGTCTGTGGTGATGTCCTACATCATTGTAGGAGTGTCTTACATCACAATGGGGATGTCCCAAATTATTGTTGAGGTGTCCAACACCATTTGTGGGCATGTTCCACATCAGTATTATGGTGTCCTATATCATTGTTGGGATGTCCTACATCTCTGCAGGGATGTTCTATATCACTGTCAGGTTGTCCCACGTTATTGTCAGGGTGTCCCACATCATTGTAGGGGTGTCCCAACACCATCTGTTGTGATGTCCTACATCATTGTAGGGGTATCTGATGCCATCTGTGGTGATGTCCTACATCACAATGGGGATGTCCCAAATTATTGTCGGGGTGTCCAACACAATTTGTGAGCATGTCCCACATCATTATTGTGGTGTCCTATATCATTGTTGGGATGTCCTATGTCACTGTAGGGATGTCCCACATCATTGTCAGGGTGTCCAACACCATCTGTGGTGATGTCCTATATCATTGCAGGGGTGTCCAACACCATCTGTGGTGATGTCCTACATCATTGTAGGGAGTCCTACATCTTTGTCAGGGTGTCCCACATCATTGTAGGAGTATCCGACAGCATCTGTGGTGAAGTCCTACATCATTGTAGGGGTGTCCCACATGTCCCACATCATTGTAGGGGTGTCCTACATGACAATGGGATGTCCCAAATTATTGTCAGGGTGTCCAACACCATTTGTGGGCATGTCCCACATCATTATTATGGTGTCCTATATGATTGTTGGGATGTCCTACATCACTGTAAGGATGTCCTACATCGCTGTAGAGATGTCCCACATCATTGTCAGGGTGTCCAACACCATCTGTGGTGATGTCCTATGTCATTGTCGGGGTGTCCGACACCATCTGTGGTGATGTCCTACATCATTGTAGGGATGTCCTACATCATTGTCAGGGTGTCCCACATCATTGTAGGGGTGTCTGACAGCATCTGTGGTGAAGTCCTACATCATTGTAGGGATGTCCCACACCATTGTCCAGGATGTCCCACATCATTGTAGGGGTATCTGATGCCATCTGTGGTGATGTCCTACATCATTGTAGGGGTGTCCTATATCACAATGGGGATGTCCCAAATTATTGTTGGGGTGTCTGACACCATTTTTGGGCATGTCCCACATCATTATTATGGTGTCCTATATCATTGTTCGAATATCCTACATCACTGTAGGGATGTCCTACATCACTGCAGGGATGTCCCATATCATTGTCAGGGTGTCCCACATCATTGTAGGGTGTCTGACACCATCTGTGGTGATGTCCTACATCATTGTAGGGATGTGCCATATCATTGTTGGGGTTCCTGACACCATCTGTGGTGATGTCCTACATCATTCCAGGGAAGTCCCACATCATTGTCAGGGTGTCCCATGTCATTGTAGGGGTTGTCCAATACCATCTGTGGCAATGTCCTACATCATTCTAGGAATGTCCTGCATCATTCTAGGAGATTTCCAATGCCATCTGTGATGATGTCCCACATCATTGTAGAGGTGTCCCACATCATTGTCTGGATGTTCCTACACCATTGTGGGGTGTTTGACACCATCTGTGCAGATATCCTATGTCATTGCAGTGATGTCCCATGCCAGAGTCTCAACAACTCTAATTCATTGAGGACTCTCCTGTGTCTATTCTGATCATATGCTCAACATCATTACATGTTCCACATCATGGTAATGATCCAAATACATCTAGGACTCTCCTATATCCATTTAAAGTATATATCCACTACCATTGTGTAACACTAGCATCCCTATGAAACACCCATCTATTCTGTCAGACCTCCTGATAGTTTGAATGGTGTTGTACTATCTGATGGGATGTCCACTGGCACTTGTAATACCCAAATTACTCTAATGCATCAAGGACTCTTCTGTATCCATTGCAACCGTATGTACAACATCACAGTATCATAACTAGTAGTACATGGTCCTAGCATCCCTATGAACCACCAATCTATTCTGTCAGACCTCCCAATAGTTTAAATAGTATTGTACTATCTGATGAGATGTCCCCTGCCATGGCAAATGCAACCAGGACTCTCCTATATCTATTCCAATAGCACAAGGTCCTGGCATCCCTATGAACCACCAGGACTCTCCTATATCCATTCCAACTCTATGTACAACATCATAACTAGTAGTACATGGTCCTTGCATCCCTATGAACCACCCATCCATTCTGTCGGACCTCCCGATAGTTTAAATGGTATTGTACTATCTGATGAGATGTCCCATGTCATGGCAATGTGACCAGGACTCTTCTATATCCATTCCAACTCTATGTACAACATCATAACTAGTAGTACATGGTCCTAGCATCCCTATGAACCACCAATCTATTCTGTCGGACCTCCCAATAGTTTAAATAGTATTGTACTATCTGATGAGATGTCCCCTGCCATGGCAAATGCAACCAGGACTCTCCTATATCTATTCCAATAGTACAAGGTCCTGGCATCCCTATGAACCACCAGGACTCTCCTATATCCATTCCAACTCTATGTACAACATCATAACTAGTAGTACATGGTCCTAGCATCCCCTATAAACCACCCATCCATTTTGTTGGACCTCCCAATAGTTTAAATAGTATTGTACTATCTGATGAGATGTCCCATGTCATAGCAAATGTGACCAGGACTCTCCTGTATCCATTCAAGTAATGTATTCAATACCATTGTGTTGTACTAGCAACCTATGAATCACTCATCTATTCTGCCGGACCTCCCGATAGTTTAATAAGTATTGTACTATCTGATGAGATGTCCCATGTCATGGCAAATGTGACCAGGACTCTCCCGTATCCATTCAAGTAATGTATTCAACACCATTGTGTCGTACTAGCATCCCTATACATCACTCATCTATTACATGCACGGATGATGCTCTATCCATTTTATCAAACACTCCTTATTATTATTTCTATCACCTCAAAGTGTTCTGGTATTCTTGCACCCCAATACACATAGTATCTGAGTTGATGATCCACGCCATATCACCATTCTTACTACACACCACACCTGATTCCTGTATGCGATTAAATGATTAAATGAACTGTAGAACAGTTGTATATGGTATATTCACTTGCTTAGGACTCTAATTCCAAAGCAGGGAGTGCGTCGGACCCCCCGCTTCCAGCCGGTGCCAGTTGGACTATCAACTATATAGGAGTCTCTGACGTCGGCCGACGTCGGCTGAGTATGAATGATAAAAGATTCTCACCATCGGCTGGGGGTATCAATCATATAAGCCACCACTATCCATTGGCTGGGTGTACGTGAAGCGATGCTGAAGCAGAGGCTTGAGTCTGGGGTGGTGTAATGGAAGCTTGTCTCCTCCTAAAGAGATGGCGTAGACGGGTGCAGACATTTTTGAATAGACGAGGCAGTGTTGAAACGTGTGTGGGGATAGGTGGTTTAAAAGACAATGTGATACGACAAGCACGAAACGCTAACTCGAAGATGAATGGAGAGTCCGATCAAGCAAGACCAATACACAGTGATTGTTTCACACTGCGCGAGGCTGCGGCGATAATGGAACACTCAGGAATAGGGTAGGGAGATGTATAGAGCCACAAGGCTGTCTGCCCCAGTCTTCTTGACCTGTTGGCTGCCTCTCACGCCAAAGCGCTCTCAAACTTTTCTGGTTGGTACGTATACAGCTGTTGCAGGCTAGGCCTGGCTGGCTTCTTGTCCAACTGCAGCTTATCTGGTGTGGTGACCAGTTCTGCAGAGGGTACCCAAACGTTCCACTGAACTCAGATGGAACACCTATAGGCAAGCACAATCTATGCCAACTTTACGGACACTAGAATTGTACCACAATAGCACAGAATCTGCTTATGGACTTCCCCAGACAAAGAGTGAGGTGGGTAGTACAAAGCATCAGGAAAATGTTGATTTTTCTTAATGGTCCTTAACAGTGCTTAATATGACTTAACAACAGTTTCAAGCAACCTAAAGCCAGATTTTGCTAAGCCTGACCCTGTTTGGATTAAGTCAAGCCTCACTCTGAACTTGACTTAATTGCAGCTTATTGACCTTATTGTCTGGCTTATTTCAACTTGGACTCTTTCTTGGGCAGGCTCCACCAGGCTCAACACAAATATAAGCCTTGGTATAAGCAGTCTTAAGTCAACTAAGCAATCTGATTATCACACAGCTTTTGAAATACAGAAAAATCAACTTTATTTCATAGGGTTACAATATCTACAAGTAATAATATACAAAGGAGTCCCACCGCTGTCATTCCCCCCGCCGCCGCCATCCCTGCCGCACTACCACTGCTCCCGACACGCCGCCGCTGCCATTCCCACCACTGCTGCCACTGCTCCCAACACGCCACCGTCGCCATTCCCGCTGCCACCACGTCACCACCATCAATCCTGCCTCTATGCTGTTCCCACCACGGTACCACCGCATCACCGTCATCGTTGGTGTGTTGGCGTCATAACAATGGGGGTTGCGTGCCGTGTGGGGGTGGCGTTGCAGCGGTTCTTGCACGCTGTAAGGGGTGGTGGTGGTAGCGGTGGACATGTGCATGGCAATGGGTTGGAGGCGGCGGCCACAGGGTTATGTGCTGCAAGGTGGAGGCGGAGGCAGCGAGGTGGAGTCAGGTCTGTAACACAAGTGATTAAACGATACAGAACGAAAAAAAACAAAACAAAAAAACTTATCTTAATATAGTGGGGCCGAAGCCCAACGTCGCAGCAGGGGGGGGGCAAGGGACAGGGCATGGTGGTGTGGTGGATTGCGTGCCCGCGATGGTGTTTTCCCTGGAGTAGAGGGGTGGCCCGCGTGCAAGGCAATACCTGGAAGACAATCATTAGAAGAATAGTTAGAAGGAAAAAAAGAAAAGAAAAGAACTTAATATAGTGGGCCAAAGCCCAACATCGCGGCAGGGGGGTGAGGGCCAAGGGATAGAGCATGGTGGTGTGGCAGATTGCGTGCCCGCGACGGTGTTTTCCCTGGAGTAGAGGGGGTGGCCCACGTGCAAGGCAATACCTGGAAGACGACCGTTAGCAGAATAGTTAGAAGGAAAAAAAAAAAAAAGAAAGAAAAGAAAAGAACAACACACCAGTTCAGTTGTTCAGTTGTTGAAATGTTGAAGCATTGAACGTTGAGCTTTGAAGCTTGAAGTGTTGAAGTACATAAGTAGAAGGGTGCCCAGTGGACGCGTGGACGTGTCAAGGCACACTTTCCCACACCGCAGAGCACCGTTTCCCACACCCCAGATTCAGCCTCCACCAGACCCTTTTTTTTTCCAAGTCGAGTGTGCCTCTGTCCACCGTGACCGCCACCAACCTCCATCGACGCCCACCACTGCCACTCCCACATGTGGAGTCGGACTGCAAGCCACCACCACCACTCTGATGCGAGCCCTACACGATGACACATGTGGCACGCGGTGTGGTGCAAGCTGCAAGACGACTCACACGACTCCGACCGATGGCGCGAAGATGGTGTGACAACGGCGTGATGGTA
This sequence comes from Lactarius hatsudake, assembly GCA_024734325.1. Lineage (NCBI taxonomy): Eukaryota > Fungi > Basidiomycota > Agaricomycetes > Russulales > Russulaceae > Lactarius > Lactarius hatsudake. Next base: position 2,392 of record JANSJP010000208.1, on the reverse strand, counting down.
CAACCACGGTGCAACAACAACACGACCACAGCGCAATAACAGCGCGAGTCAGCCACGCGAAAACGATGCCGACGGCCGTGCGACCACAACTACAACCACTCGACTACCGCGACCACGACCACGACCGTAACCACATCAACTACCGTGACCACGACCGTGGTGAAGTGGCTGGTGACAAAGCGGCAGCAGAGGGGACGCGGGTAGGGACAGCGGGGGACGACGGGAATGGCAACACGGCGGGATTGGCGATGGCAGAGGCAGCAGTCCTACTTGATATTTTTCTACTTGCTTGATTCTGTACTTTTTTAGCTACTTGATAAACTTATGTGTCCTTAGATTTTACTTGTGCTTAATGACTAGTTCACTAAGCAGAAAATAAGCTGCTTGAGAGGCTTAGAAAGGGCTTAGAGTAAATAAGCACTCTAAGCCCACTAAGATTTTTGGATATTTTCCTGATGCCTAGTAGGAAGTTTTATGCTCTGCGGAAGCAGAGCAACATCTGTAAAAGTGGAGGGTGTCAAAAGCTGTCGAGGACCGGTCTGGACCGGTCCCTGACAGCTTTGACAGGTACCAGTTTTGCAGATGAATGGTATAAATGAATCCGCGGGCATGTACGACCAGGAGGGGATCTGGGGCATAGGGCTGGGCATCCGAACGACAGAAATAACATACTGAAACATTTGATACGAGGACTCGCACGGGTTTGCATGACATCCATACGAGCAGGGCGAGGAACAATCAATAAGGTAACAATAGAACTCACTTCAACAAAGGGTCCAGAGAGGACCCCTTTTCCTTCGGCTCCATGGGTAAACTTGTTACGATTTCTGACTCTTGCTTTGGCTATACAATTACGATACGATCCGGTGACTCGCGCTCCTTGATTCTCGTCTTGCGCCCTGCGCCTCGGCGATAGGGTAGGTCGTGGTACGCTTCTCCTGGTCCGCTGACCATTCCCGAAGTCCGCATGACTCCGCGGAATTCCCTCATACTACATATGGTTTTTCCTTTGTTTACGTTCTAGGACTCTTGACTCACAATCGCGCCTTATGTTTGTTGCTCACAAACATCCTGTACTAGTATATAAGTCGCGCCCTACCTAGCTTGTACGGTAGACTTGACTTCTTGTGTAATACCACGTTGTCCTTGCCTCACGAACGACCTTTGACTCGCCTTTGCGCTTGAGTCCATACTTTAGCTCGCCGTTGCGCTTGAGCCTTACTCCTTTACTATTATCCTCGGTTCCCGGGAAGCCGAGCGATACTTGTGCATCATCGAACTGAGCTTTAACCAGCTCGCGCTCTTCCAGTCCCGTTGACTTAACGCGGTACACGTCGTACCTAACGCCCCCGTGGTGGCGTTACATTAAGTCAAGTCTCTCACAGTGGCGAACCTTCATAGTCGCGCCAGATCCCAGTTCCAGGCAGAATACATTGACAGATATAGTGACGACGAGCTTTCCGATAAAGTCAAAGGAGCCGTCGTTTGGAAGGAACACGAAGGAGTGGAGGGATACTTTCTCTTCCACCCTAATACCCAGAAATACCGACAGGTCCACTACCTCGAAGAACTACGACAGTGGGCATACATCGACTACTCCGCAAAGAAAGGCCAGTGGTACACTATTAGCATAGTACCTCAGGCACTCGGTGTAACGCCACCACAGGGGCGTTAGGTACGACGTGTACCGCGCTTAAGTCAACGGGATCGGAAGAGCGCGAGTCGGTTAAGACTCAGTTCGGTGATGCACAAGTGCCACTCGGTATCCCTGGTACCGAGCGCAATAGTAGAGGGGCAAGGCTCAAGCGCAAAGGCGAGCTAAGTGAGGACTCAAGCGCAAAGGCGAGTCAAAGCGTTCGTGAGGCAAAGACGATGTGGTATTACACAAGAAGTCAAGTCTACCGTACAAGCTAGGTAAGGCGTGACTTATATACTAGTACAGGATGTTTGCACGATGCAAACATATGACGCGAGTCGGTGTAATTGTACAAAAGCGAGAACAAGGGAATGGTCATAAGTAGTACAAGGAAATCCCGTGGAACGACGCGTGCCTCAGAAATGGTCGCGGACGAAACAAAGCGTAAACTGGCCATCCTATCGCCGAGGCGCAAGGTGCGGTATGGAAGCCGAGAAGCGCGAGTCATGGGAATACGTCGTAAAAGTACAGGAGTCGAAGACGCAAAGTGAGAGACCAAGATGAATCGAACTACCCCCCCGTCAGAATTGAAGTCGCCTCGACTTCACTAGTCACTGGTATAGGCGTAGTCTTTTCGGCAGGGATGTTCGCGGGGACGGGAGAGGGGGTGCGGGGGCAGGTGTGTCGACGCAGGAACATAAAGCGCCCCCTCTCTCCACAGTCCCAGACATCTCGTACATAGGACACTTAATCTCC